>JAODAL010062612.1:0-19665 GCA_025379985.1 Phyllomedusa bahiana | reverse complement strand
AAAAGGGTTTCGGGCTTTTGAATTTTTGGAGGCAATTGCTGTAACATGCAGCTATACTACAGGTCCTATTTAAAAAATTTTGTTTCTAACAGACTTTTGTTTTCAAAAGGGGTAAAGAGGTTCAGGGTATGGTGCTGTCAGAAACAGGAATAGGTAACACTGAAATTGACACATTTGCAAAATTTGTTTTGCAAATCTTTAACATACTTTTAACCCCCTTTATTGGACAACCCATTTAATCAATTAAAAAAGGAAACAAAGACATGGGGGGGGGGGATCCACCTTTTAAAAAAAATGGTTTTCTTAAATTTAAAGTCAAAAAAATTTGCAGTACAAAAAGCTTTTAAAAAAAAATTCCTCAAATTTACAAGGGGGGGGGGGGGGGGGGGTTTCAAAAAAATTGGGAATGGGGGTTTTTAAAAGGAATGGGATTGGAGGGGAAAGAAAAAAGTACAGGACCATTTCCCCCAGAAAAGTTAGAAAAAATGAGAAAAAAAATGCCAAGATAAAGGGCACCTGGGTGTAACAGGAGCTTAACCACAATATTTCCAAGTGAAGCCAATTGGCACCCATAGGGAGGGGCAACGCACCCGGTTTTGACGTGTACTGAGGAAGGCTGAGTTCTCACACTTCCGTTTCCCCGCACTCTCTTCAGAAAGACAGTTATCGTTGCGCGTCACAGGGCTTTTTTAACCTGATGTTAATAATACGGACGCCAGCCTGGGCCTCACCGACCCCTGTAAAACCCGCCCTGGGGCATCTGTGGGCCCCGGACAGGGAAGTCAATGTCCAGTGAAACTAAAATGGGGTTGAAAACCCCTTTTTCTGGCACTTTTTAAATTTGGGTCATTCAGGTTTGGGGGTTTGCTGTGGCCAGGACAGGGTTTTTGTCAAAGTCCAGGAAAAATAAAAAAGGTGGTTGAAGACTCCTTTTTCGCCCCTTTTAAAACTGGGGCACAGGTTTGGGGGCTCAGCTGCGTTGGGCAGGGAATTTCAAATTCCGTTCAAGTAAGATGATGGTCAAATAAAACTCCTTATCCTTTTATTGGGGATGGGTTTGGGGGTATGCTGCTTCCAAGGGCAGGGATATTCAATGTCCCAGTTAAGTAAGATGATGGTTCAAATCATACTGCCTTCTGGCACTTTTTAATTTGTGGTGATGCAGGTTTAAGGGTCATGCGTGTACAAGACAGGGATAGTGAATGGTGTGTGGTTTTTTTTCTTTGGCTTTTATAACCTAATTGTGTTGCCTAAGATGTAGCACGTATCCATTTGACTGTTGTGGATGTTAATTCCAGCTTCTCCAGCCCTGTTTGGGTGTAAGAATGAAGGTGTTGTTGCTCTCCCATAGACTTTAATGGTCATCGCTCATAATCAACTGCTCACTATCGAAAAACCTTATCGATGGTGGCCGACTATCGACTATCGCCCGATGTCGATAGCCAACGTAATCGCTCAACACTAGTGTACAGGAGACTACCTAGTCATCTTACACAGTTTTATTCTGATGCTTTTACTCACATCTAGTGGTCACATGCTACCTTTAGGCAGAATGCATACCTCGCAAGTGTCCTAGACTCAGCGGCATAATCTTTTGATTCCTGGGGCTGTCCTGTCCTTCTAGGGAATCTAAGATATATCCCGGGAACCCAGGGCACTTGCTCTGGGACCCTATGTCAGCACTGCTTATTTAGCCTTTTGCGGCAATTAGTCTTGGAGGTTGCAGAATGATTTAGGCCTGCGGCCTACAAGACATCAAGTGGATGTTCCAATGTAGGCAGCGTGAGGACTTCAGCCATTAGCCTTGTAGGCCTAATGTAACCTGCTGCCTACCAGATGTAGCAGAGTGTCCTGATGCAGATGGCAGGATGGCGCCACAACATTAAAAAGCTTGCGCCAGGCCTTGTCAGGAGGAGCCTAATGCTTGTTGGGGGAATCGGGAGAGGTGAGTATTACAATTAAGGGAGGCATTATTAAAGGGGTTTTCCCACCAAGTAAAATTGATGAGGAAAGCTTGCAAATTAAATAATAAACATTTTTACCATTCAACATTACAAATTCTGTAACATTTTTGCTTCAGCTGCTGCCATAGTGATCTATAGTGTACAGCTCACCTCTAGGGGATCCGACCCGAAACAAGGGCTCAGTCCAGGCTGCATATGCTCAGACATCGCCTCTCTTCTCAGGCAGCTACTGTGAGTTTATTCCCTGCCTAGTAATCACACACGCTGACTGCTAAGCGAGTGTTTAACTCCAGGTGCTGTCATTCTACTCCCAGCAATGCCAATCACTGAGCTACTGTGCTGCCCAAATTAAAGACATAATGAAACCCAAAAGAACTAGGAGAATGGGTAAACGATTGTGGGAGGGGTACATTGAACGCTTTTTGTAGTTATTGTATATATGTAATTGGGTGGTTTTATGCTGGGATAATTCCCCTTTTAGAGGTAAAGGGTTGTCTTACAATTGCGAGGGTGGAGTTTGCCTCATTTGTAGTGCATGGGGATCCATCCTGTATCCAGACATCATGCAGTGGCTAGAACATTTTTAATAATGTTTGATCTAGAAGGCAATATTTATTCCATGATAGTCATCCAAAATCTTCATATAAAAGAAATTAGGTAAGGAAATGCTGATTTTTAACATTTTTATGGAAAAATAAAGACTTAAGCACATCTGTCACTGTCAGGATTGACACAAGGCATAATGTAATACAGATGACTGGGGTGAGGATGATTTATTAGGGGAAAGCGTATTCAGGAAGCATTATCATGCAATGATGACTGCCATGCAAGATCATTAGAAAATCTCAGTAGAAGAAAGCGGTCCGTTAAATACACAACTATTGGCAGCCTGACAAGAGACACAAACAAACAATAACTAGAGAGAGGGGAGAAAGCTGAATATTGTGATTAACTAAATCTTTACAATTCATTAATTCTTCCTTTCAGATGTTCTGCATATTTCAATGCCAAGAAAACTCCATAGTGAGGATCCATCACAAAGTGCAGGTTGACTGAAAAAAGATCCAGTCTTTCTTTATTTAGTGGCACATAATTACACCAGCTGATGGGTCAATGCCTCCCACAATTCCAGCAAACTCCTTTTCTAAAATACCCCTGTATGGTTCTGCTTCACCTCCTCTTATTATCACACTCCTGCTATCATATTCAATCAACCCCTATCCAACATGATCTCATGAGTAGACAAGTCACTGCCTCCTACAACATTAACATACACCTGTCCTACAAATACTGTTTGCTGCTACAGGCATCTGCAAGGTATATTGTGAATTCCTGCTTGTACAATATGTGTTCCCTTCCTCATATTGCTCACACATGCAGTCCTGTTCTCAGATTTAGTCTCATGAGTTAACAGGTTAGTGCCTCCCAAGGGCCGATCGAGTGAAGGCCAAACTAAGCAGTCACCTGGGATAGCAGTGGGGGGAGAGGGTCCGAATTTGCCTGTGGTTGTTTGAGGGCTGGGACGACGGGTAGCTGAAGGTAGGTGATCACCTAGGGCTCCACTTCATCCTAGGCAGGAAGAGGGAACCATTAGGTATGGAATTGGCTGAATTTTACATTGAGAGGGGAGGGATAGGTGCACTACCCGCTTTATTTGCCTAGTGCACCAGAGTACCTCATCCTAGCCCCGCTTTGTTTTGGCGGCAGTCTAGTCTGGGGTCGATATTTATCTAGGTGTTCTGGTTTGGGATCTGTATTTGTTTAGAGAGTCTGGAATACATGAGTGGGTCAGGTTTCTTATCTGTATTACTTTAGGTGGTTTAGTCTTGTGTCTGTATTTCTTTATGACATCTGATTTGCAGTTTAAGTTGTGATCTATATTACTTTAGTGGTCTGATGAATGGTTTACATTTGTTAAGGAAGTCTGATCTGGCGTCTGTATAACTTTAGGCTAATGGTGTACAATAATTTTCACTGACGGACACATCTGCATTATGGTTTCCCTTAAATTGCTGTTGGAGGATGGCTAAGGTGCCAGGGTATGGCTATTAGAACTGTACATTATCTGTGAGTTGCTGAGCAGAGTGGTGTGGTAGTGTACACTGGAGCTCTGAACCTAAGATAGCATCTGTTCCATGTGCTGTCATCACTTCTGTCAAGCCCTGGCTGCATCCTCTGGAGAAAGTTGAGAGCTTGTCCTATTATGTCCAGACCTTGTCCAACCCTGCTCATTGGGTTTAATCTCTCCAGGGCCACATAAAATGACAGATTCAGCCCCCAGCCTTGAGTTTGACATGTGCAGTAGGTAGCATGATCTTTGGCCTGTTTAACTCTAGAGGTCAGGACTGGGGTCTACAGAAAGATGATGAAGAGTGGTGACATGCTCTACTTGTGATTTTTAAAAACAGGTTTGGGGTCCTAAGGTAAGGTTGTGCGTAAGGTAAAATGTACACATGGCTTTTTCATAATCTCCTTGATGTCCCTGCATTTTTGATACTATGATCACCGAGCACTTTTATTTCTTTTGCTTCTTCTTCCTAATGTCCTGTCTGCTTATATGTCCACTAATTAAAATACTGATTACATTATAAAATGCCTGTCTGAGGAAAGGACTTAATTATACCATATTCATATACACGAATCATTGTGAGGGGGATTGTACACACTGTTCTGGTAGAAACAATGAATTATGTATCAGATGTATTATTGAAATCATATTTTATCCATTATTAACAAGTTACAGTCAGTAAATATGACTTGAAATCCCTGTCGAAGGTCACAGCTGAGGTGACCTTATCTCAAACCCGCAGCGGTGCTGGTATTAAGACTGGATTTTGTCTTAATTCTCAAGTCAAAGAGCACAAATTGAATATTCGCCTCTTTCATTAGGTTTCCTATTTGGGATGGGCATGAAAAATGTCTTTACTAGTAAAATGTTAACTGAAAAGGGATTAAAGTGCTGGATCTGCCTCTTAATTGGTACTGATATAGCATCTTAATTCTGAAATTCTTCTGACATTACATCTGCTCTGGTGAAGACGAGATAAGAGCGTTGTAGCTTCTAGTCCTGGCATGTGTGATGTGGTGATTGTAGATGTTAGATGATGGTCAATTAACACTTGTCCTGTTTCATCTGGTCAGAAATGCAGAACAAACATGAAGGAGAAGGGGACATAGAGTTTTTGTCTATGTGCAATGCAAATATCCATATTTCCTATTTGAGAGAACAACAATGCTGATCACGCTGTTTAGAATTGTAGTGGCTATTAACTGACCATAGATAATTTGTTTTGGGGGGAGACCTTCTAATAAAATTTCATTTTGTCACTGTATTTCCGGCACTTTGATGGTATATTCCAGAGTGTTCTTCCGTAATTTTACTCATGGTTCGACTGGGCAGAATTTTTTATCATTATCATTATGTTGTCTCCAACCATTGCTGCCTCCTTCTGCCTTAAAGGGGATTTATCGCTTCATCAGTTTATCTGTTTCATTGTACTTTCAGTTTCTCAACTCCTCAAATCCAGGGGCGTTTCTTTCCCTCCCAGCTGGGTGTTTCTTAACTGAAGGGGGGATGACATCCCCCCCACCCCCTTCACTGTTCATGCTCGCTACCAAGTCGGTGTGTTTTTTTGAGATCAGTGGGAGGGGATAGCAAATCCCTGTTCCCCCCCCCTCTCTCTCTGAGTCCACATGTCACTGTGTCGTTCCTCTCCCTATGCAGTCTTATTTTGTAAGAGCTGTTTGTTTACATACCACAGCACTGCGTTCAGTCTAGACAGTCTTCTATGAACTCAGAGCACTGATCTCTTCTAATCTCACAGCTGGAGGTTTGTTACAGTTGTATCCAGTCTTCTATGAACTCATCCAGAGCAGTACAGAACTGTCTCCTTTCTATGTTTACATGCAGCAGCATTAGGCACCGAGCACAATTCTGCTGTTTTCTGATTGTAGAAGCAGCTGCAGTGTTACTGTGCAGCTGCTGGCTGTGCAGAGTGAAATGCTGCCGGCCCCTTATTCTGAGTGAGAGAGGCAGGAATGCACGCTCCCGTGAATACGACCGGGGGCCAGACAGAATGTAAATTAGTAGAGCCGTCAGCCAATGAAATGAAAGGAGGTGGAATCCGACCAGCACTGGGGAACAGTGTTTACAGAAAACGAAGATAAGGGAGACAGTGAAAACAAGACAGCTTTACAAATGACATCCAATTGCAAAGTTGCTTGTTTTCACTGTCCCCTTATTCTGAAGACCATTTAATGTAATGATAAAACCCCTTTAATACACTCCAGGTTCATTCATCTTCATCATCTGTCCATTCTACTCAGGTGAATCAAACCTATGTAGCATACTCTTAATTTACTGTTATATCAAGGCTATTGTAACATAAAGTTGGTAAGAAACTTGAATATTACCTGTTCACACTGTAGCTATTTTTGCCATGTTATCCAATCAGGGTAGTCACCTTGGCTACTATGTAGTTACTTATGTTACTGGAGATGTAATGGTACTGAAGCCGTATCTAACAGAGCGTGTTGTCTAGCTCAGTTCTCCAGTTGTGACCAAGTAAATAAGGCTGATCTGCAAACCATATGCCGTAAAACAGGAGCTCGTACAGTAACCCAGTTCAATCATTGTTCAGCCTCTTGCCTTGACTGTATTAGTTTTGAAGCAGTAGAAATGTAATTAAACAATAGATCACTGGTTATTCTTCTGTAGAAACAAAAAGTAAATGAACCATTCACAATATGGCCTGATCCAGAACATTAAACTTCAATGAGAAGAGTAAGCATGTTCCTTAATGAACACAACTGTGAGAAGAAAAGACATTTTCTAGAGGGAATGTAGAATAGTTGTATTTTCTGCTAAGCAAACATTCAGTCTCAACTTTATCAGGCTCTGTGTACCC
This sequence comes from Phyllomedusa bahiana, assembly GCA_025379985.1. Lineage (NCBI taxonomy): Eukaryota > Metazoa > Chordata > Amphibia > Anura > Hylidae > Phyllomedusa > Phyllomedusa bahiana. The sequence goes on along the minus strand of JAODAL010062612.1, from coordinate 12,794 downwards.
ATAGCATCTGTTGCATTTATTCCAAGAGGCAATGGTGTGACTGGTTAACTACACAAGTGCCCACATTTCTGTATCATAGAGCATTTTTATGGAAATTGCTATACAAACACCTTCTAGGAAACAATGATCAGGAAAGATATTTTGGAAGTAAATTGTTGCTTTTTATTAACTATCTTTTTTTCTCATAAATAGCTCACATTGGAGAAACAATTAAGACCAGAAGGAATCTTAATCTTGCTGTAGATCATGATACTGATACAACCAACTGTGTTGTGTTGGTTTGTCTACCATAGAGCAGTTTGTCTACCATAGAGCAGTTCCCATCAAAAGCCCTTGGTGCACTAAATTATTCCTGTTTATCCAGCATACAATAAATAGTGCCCTATCGATCAGAGCAGGCATGAAGAAAAGTGTAGACACCATACAAGCAGTTCATGCAATTCCTATGGGATGTAGAGAGCAGAATTAACTAAAGCTGGCCTAATGATATGCCCTTTCTCTATAGTTATTATAAGCCAGCATAACAAGACAACCTCATCTTTATAGATACTATAATATTAAAATGGAAACAAGAACCAACCTAAAGTTCAGGCCAACCTTCACTTATACAGAGGGTTGGAAAGGAGAGGAAAATAAATAAGTTATGGTGAACCCAAAAATAAAAAGGGTAACCACGCAAAGGTTCATTTCACTTTTTCTCCAATGTATCAGGCTCAAAAAGACAAGAAATAATCAGTGGTGGCAAAAAATGTGGGAGAATCCTTGAATGGCACATCTAACCCAAGGTTCACACTAGTCCTCTCTCCTATAAGCCAAGAGGTGGAAAAGACAGGAAATGGGATATGTCATAGTATAAACCTGTTTGTAAATCTTGCTTTTCACAGAATTATTTCAAAGGTATTGTTGAACCTCAGCGAACAAAGTATAAAGTGCAGTAATGGCATAAAAAAACACCATAAAATGAGGCATTTACTCTTCTATATGCTCCTGATGTTGACATCAATTCAATATAGCATCAACTTTATTATTATTATTATTATTATTATTATTATTATTAATTATTTTAGAGTGCCTTTGGTTCCAGGCCTCTGTACATTCGAGGTGGTTACATAAATAACATAAATAACATTGGTCAAACAATTACAAAGTGAAAATAAGTAACTAACAACTGGTACAGAGGGAGAGAGGGCACTGCCCATGAGGGCTTACAGTCTACAAGGAAGGTGGGAAGAGACAGAAAAATAATACATTCCTACTAGTGAAACCTGGTTAAATTTGGATCTTACAGCTTGACATGGCCAATTCTGTAGAGATATACATGCTTTGCATAAAAAATAACCTTCCCCTGTAACTTAGGCCATATAGATTAAATAATTTGCTCATAAACACAGAAATAAAAATATCTACATAAACTTTCTAATAGCCAACATTGTAGCTGCAATAAGCAACTTCAAACTGTTATCCAGATGTTAATATGGCTAAACGGAATTTGTTTATTGCTGCTATGTTTGCACATGAAACAAATATATACAATATAATGCACACTGCTCTGAATATACCGACAACCCTCTCCACATCAGGGACCGAGAACAACGTGCAACTGCTGAGTGAATAATTAGTTGCAATTAGTCCTAGAAACTGATGCCTTCAGAGATACTCTGCCAAGTTTTTAAGCACTTTCATACTAATGGATTTTTTCACTAGTATAAATCTTTACAGAGGAAGCAAGTTCAAATTGATTTTTAAAGAGCCTGTCCGACGTAGAATTTATCTTTTGAAAACATTAGATTCAAAAACAATTACATATATCTTCTGCCCATTTTAATGCATCCTCCCAATTTTCATACAATTTTTCATCTTCACACTGTCAGCCATAAGGAGGTGACACCAAGAGTTACAATGTATGGCAAAGATCATCAGGATAAACCACGGCATGGAGATATGTCAACCAGTCCTCCAAAGTTCTCGCAAACTTCTCAAGTGCGGATCCATTTCTATAATTGCATTCTCCCTGTAATATTGATAGAGTTTAATTCTAAACTCCTTCTGGAAGCAGCTGGCAGAGGTCTTGATGTATCTCAGTTAAGCGACATATCCTGTAATTAGTTCATTTTGTGGCATTTACAGACACGTACAACTATTAATGAACACTCTTGATTGTATTGTTTCTGTTGGGTTTATTCCAAATTAGAAGTGGCTCATGTCCCCTCTGTCAAAACCTTGTTTTATTTTATGATATTGCGTGCTGTACGAAATAATAAATGTACTTATAACTTTCTGTAAGGTTTGGTGGGGCTGCAGATTTCACAAGTCATCCGACATTGGCCAAAAGTTGTTAGAGCTAATGTAAATGCTTCAAGTAATTAGTAGAGAGATGATAAACTTATCTTTTTGGCTAATTTAAAACACCCAGCATGTTGGCTAGAAGATCACTAATATGAGGACCTTAAGATATCTTCCTTATCCATATTTTGGGATGTCATTTTGACACCATAGACAAAGACATATGTTCTGATGGCTTAATACCATGAATTGTAAGTATTATGTCTCCATGGCGCCATTCACATCATTTTTCAGCCCCATCCCTTCAGGATACATTAAGAAAGGCATCCCAACATATACAACAGTCCAAACAGTACCAGCTAAAAGTTGTATGAGATAAATACCAACGCTAATGCACGAAAAACATGCCACAAAAAATAAAAACTGAACACTGGGTATTTACCACCATAAAGTAGCAGTTTTATTTAGGCATATCAAATAAATACAAAGCAATATACTACATGTTTCATAAGCTCCTTTGGCTTACTTCATCAGGCACAGGGTAAGAGCAAATAGCAGGGTTTAAAAAGGAACCACCTTGAGACACCTGCCTCAAAACGAGGATGTGCTCTAAACGGACAAAGGTATCTGAAGATTAAACGTATTTAACACAAAAATATAAATAAGTCCTATATATCAGAAAGTAATCGCAAAAATGCAAAAAAATTAAAAATATATGGAGCATAAACAGACTATTTAAATCCAACGTATGAGGAGTTCCAAAGAACCACAGAATGTAAGAACTAGGTCACAGCCGTAAGAAACAGATTAAGTTACAAGAATAAGGTCACAGACATAACTTCATTATAAAAATAGCTTAAGATAAAAAACTTGCGTAAACTGACTCAAAACTACATATGAAAGTGCGGCTGCATAAAAGATGTTACACTAAACTATATAATAAACCAATATATTATAATATATGCATTTAAAAATATTCTAGATCTATGAGTAACACAGACACAAGTATAAATATAAAACTTCAAACAGATATAAAACTTTACTCAATAAGTTCCTGCATTTCATTCAGACCACTCAGTGAGACTGTGTCTAATTTGAACATCCAAAATAACTCCCGTTCGGCCAGTCTCTGACAGCGATTAGAGACCGAACTGGAAACCTGCTCAATGGGCTGTATCCAAAAGACAGGAGCTTCTACTGCATGAAAGGTGAAGAAATGTCTTGGCAAACTATGGATACGCTTAAAGTGTTTAATATTATAAGGCTATGTTGACACGATGTACTGTGGGACGTACAATAAGCGCCGGACTACATCGTGTCTTTCGGGAGCTCGCGCTAATACGCACATACTCCCGCAGCGTGTATTTGCCGCCAGTAATTGACATGTCACTTATCTCCCCACGTGTACAATACGATCATATTGTACGTGCGGGGAGAGGAGGCGTAATCCATAGTTCTCTACAAGAACTATGGATTACCGTAATTTTGGCACGCACCTCGCCCGTATTAAAGCGCAAATACGCGGCGAAATGCGAGCCGAAATTACCCCATATGAACATACCTTAATGGTGATTGTTCAGTCTCGTTGAAAGTTTGGTGCTTGTCCTGCCCACATATTGGACCCCACAGTCACAGGTAATTAGATAAATTATGTGTGTACTAGAACATGAGAGCTTCGATTTTATTTTAAAACATTCTTTAGAGGAAAAAGACTGGAAATTATTACTATACATGGAAATTATTATTATACATGTTGGGAAATCACAGGAGACAACTCTTAGAACCTGTTCGTCACTTTTGTCTCAATCATTGGACTTTAATTGAGAAGGTGTACCCAGGTTCTTCACTGTTTTGGCCATCCGGTATATGATGTGTGGATTAGAAGGTACAAGAGGTTTCAGGGCAGGGTCCAATAAGAATATAATCCAATGTTTTTGTAATAATTAATATAGTTCCCAATGTTGGGAACTGTAAGTTGTAATGAAACTAAAATTCACATCAGTAATGTCAAGTTTTACAGATGTTGCATGCAAATATTTATCCTGTGTTTGTGCACTGGCCCTAGTTTTAGCTGCAGAGATAAAGCTATATGGAAAACCTTTCTGACTGAATTTATCAGACAGATGGTCAGCTTGAATAGCAAAATTCTCATCAGAAGTGCAATTCTTGTGAAGTCGACGGAATTGTTCAAATGTCCCATTTGCCCTGTATTTATCTCATACAGTTTTTAGCTGCTGCTGTTTGGATTGCATTGAGCCGTGGAGGTGTTTTTGTGCAAGTACTTCCCCATGGATTGGAGAGTGACTGGCTACATCTGATTTTTCATCCGCTGAGGTCTCTATGCATTTACATGAGTTGTACCATTCATAGCACAACTTGCCTAGGTGAGCAAGACTGAGTACGAGTAGTTTCTTCCTGGTATATGTACATACTACACATAAGTGCACTTCTGTTCTTTGTTGTTTCAGCACATTTAATTATATAACATATGCAACAGTGGGACCACAGCAGACCCATACGATACTTCAGAGCAAACAATTCTGGACAATGTAAGCTCTGTTTCATATTGGTACACACTTTATGTGCCAGACACAAAAAAAAGTGGTAACTCCACTTTTGTGCCTGGCACATAAAGCACTTAAAAACATAAATTAAAACAAATAAAGTCCAGAAGAGACTATATTTGCCTCATAGTCTTCTTCGCTCCAACTCTGTATATGATGGGATGCCTTTTTCAAAGTATCTGTAACAATCTAGACTCATTGGATTCAGCATGTGGATCAAAGGGTCACCTTTGAGAGTTGGCTAGCTGGGAAGCAGAGTCTAAGCAGTTTTCACCATAGCGACCCGCAAGGTAGGTTAGGCTTAGCTGCAGGGAACTCCCAGGTCGCTACCCTTGGTGTAACCCTTGAGGTGACAGCCAACATGAAGAGAAGCGTAGTACCGGAGGATGAGACAGAGATGTGGTCCAAAAGCAAGCAAACGGTCAGGTCAATCGGCGTTCTAGCCAGGTCAGGGAAGGTAGCAGACAACAGGAGCAAAGATTCGTCAATGGGAAGATAACAGAACAAACACTCAAAAACTGGGAAAATGTGGGCAAAGGACACCAACAACTGGACAAACAGCAGTGGGAGAGGTGCCCTGAAATAGAAATTTGCCATTGGTGGTTGGCCAAGGAAAGACTGGATGGTACATGCTCCTTTTTTAAATCAGAAAGAGCTGGCACACGTTCCCCCTTGGGGATGGATGGGTACAGGCAGCCACACAGGCAGAAGGGGAAAAGGAGATGCCACAGCACGCAGGTGAGGAACAAGGAAGAGGTGAGGCTCGACCATGGACCGGAAAGTGCACCGTGGTGTGTTCCTTTATACAGGGAGCAAAGGAAAGGTGGGTGGACTGCTGGGGCTGCAGGGCTAAGACATGGCTCGTTACAATATCCTGATGGATTCATGTGACATAGGACCAAAACATATTATGGGGGCCTAATCTACATAGTAAACCAATAAAATGTTATGATCCAGACACAATCCTTCAAGTAACTCAAGCAGGCTTTTAGTCTGTGTTCAGTGGAGTTATGGTCAAGGCGATGTTGAGAAAAGTCAGTTTCACATCAATGGTCTAGGCTCTATATAGGACAATCAAGTTCTTCCACACCAAACTCTATACATTCTTATGGGCGGGAACCCACTCAAGCTGACCATGAAGAATACATGTCTTGCAAACACCAATTATCCTGAGATGCTTTGGTCCACTGGCACCACCAGATCTAATACTTCAGGCAGATATGATTGTCATAAATTATTAATATGCCTGCTTTCAAGGCCACTTATTGCCCATCAATGGATCTGGAAAATAATTGGTTGTCCATGGCAAGTTCTCTATTAGTACGGCCAATAAATTGTGCTCTAAACAGAATTCTCCTATGGTTGAGACTGATTTGGGAGTCTTTTTGTTCATTTCATAGGAAGTGGATTATCTTTATGTAGTCAGTCTAGGTATACAGAAGTATTTGCATCTTACCCTGGGCATTCAAGCTTCACCATGACATCTGACTCATAATTCCAGGAGTACAAGGTTAACACCATGCATTAATTATCTTGGTTGGGAAAAAAAAAAAATCCTGCTGGCTTCTCTCCTGCAGCTAAATAAAAAAAGTAAACTGGTTTTTTTAGAGTTCAGGGCTGGGGGGTTTGTTTGTTTTGGGGTGTTAGCCCTTCCCCTTGAGGGAAATGAAAAAAATTCAGTTTGGAAATTTTCCCAAAAATGCAAAGTGTTGAATAAAAAATTTCCCAAATTTTTCAATAAGGTGAAAAAACTGTATGAAAACCCCCAAATCTCTGTCCGAAGTTTGTCTTCGTCAGCGGGGGTACCCCCTCCCCAAAAACCCCCCTTCACCAAAGAAAGTTTAAAATTGCTTTGGTCTCCATCAGAAAATTTACATCCCTGAGTCCCCCTTGCTTGAGCCCCAAAATGGAAAAACCCCTGTAATTTTCTTCCCTTCTTAATGGGACCAGAGATTTTCAGGGGTTTGGGAAGCTAATTATTTTTATTTTGGGTTACCTGATGGAAAAAAGGGAACCCCTTTTGGAAATCTATTCATTTTTTGAACATTTCAAAAAAAAAAAATTTATTATGAGATGGGTGTTGTCCCAAAAGTGTTCCCCCCCTTCAGATTTAAAAAAGGTATTAATTAAAAGCTACTGTATGTGTTTGGTTTTAATTTTGTAAACTTTGATTTGGAAGTTTAGGCATTAATATATTTTAGATTTTTTGGGGAAAATTGTTCCCTTTCTAGAAAGAGGCACTGTCGAAAAATAAGAAGAGCGCTTCCCTTTTTGCAGGAGGAAGGTTTAAAAGTTGTCGTACCCCAGGGGACAGAATAAAACCTCAAAACAGATCAGTAGTTTACCCTGTCTTTAACGTTTCGTTCGACAGTAGGCTTTGAAAGTGTGTTTAAAGCAAACTTTGGTCCCATAGAAAAGTTATGCCCCAAAAAAAATTTTTGCTCAGCCATGGTATGGATCTGTTTTTCATTTTCCCTCGTAAAAATGTGGGTTGTTTTCTTGATGAATTTGGGGCTTTTCAAAAGGTTGTGTCTGGGGCGGGAATGCCCCAAAGTTTGGGCATACGACTTTTCATACATCTATAGAACAGGGGTATAACAGGTTTTGGCTTAAAGTAGACCTGAAAACTGGTGCAGCCTCATTCATTCATGTCCCAAAGTTTATTTTGGTTTCATGAATCCAAAGCGGGAAATTACAAAATTTGGACAAAATTACAAAAAAGGTTTGGAAAAAGGGAAAAGCAGTGGGAATTTTGAGGGGGTTTTGGGTTGAAGGTACATTGTATAAATGCTCATGCGAGACTAGAGATGGATAGGCATCTGGAGACAAAGCTTGTTTCTGGTCTTGAAGTATTTTTTTTTTTGAGAAAATGGTTATGCGGGCTCGTTAATTTTACAAAAACCCCTTTTAAAAACCCACAATTTATTTTTTTACAAAAAAAAAGTATATTAAATGTTGAGTAACTTTGTAAACACCTTTGTTTACACACCTGTTTAACTTGCTTGACAACTCTTCTGTAATCCAAATCAAAAATAAATTCAGAATTCTGGTGCTTTCCACACTTTTTAAAGGGAATGTTTCATAAAAAAAATTTGACCCCTATTTTTTTTAAACCCCTTTTTAAAATAATAAATAATAAAAAATGTTGGTTATTTTTTTATTTCCCTATCACTACAATATTTTTAAAAAAATCCAGAAATTTTGCAGTTTTTACTTTAGCCACTAGGCCTAGTAATAGTCTGATACTTCCTGTTTTGTAGAGAAAACTTTTCAGTAGTCTCCTCATTATCGGCACGGGCAGGATTACACTAAAAGGTGACATCAATGTGTATCGATAACACAGCATCCACAATTCTCAATAGGAGGTAGTCACAGTTCCCCCTCTCCTCCTACCTGCACATTGATTTCTTCCCAGGTCACATAGCATGCCTAGAAAATGCTCCAGTAGACGTCAATGTTCCTGCTTACAGGCTACTATGTCCTTGTAGCCGCTGAAATGCATCTCTCTAAATGCTGTTAAAAATAGCTCAGGCAAGATGGCTGCCCCTATAATCCTATATAGAAAACAGGATTAAATAATCTACAATAAGAAAATAAAAGCAGCTAAGACTAAAAGAATATGTATCAGTATCTTGTTTAAATTAGTAAAAATATGTGATAGATTCCCTTTAACTGCTTAACATCAAGCAGTAATGTCCCAAATTCCCAAGTCTTGTCTTCCTGCTGTCTCAATGTTCTGTACATCAGAATGCAGGGCTTGTGAATATTTGCATAAAGTTTAGCATTTTGGAACATTTATAGCTGTCACAGGCAAGTAAATAATTAGGGAATATTGGAATATGATAAATATGCTCAACAATAACATCACTTCTTTTAGTCTAAACTGGTCCAACATATTGTACTGATCTATTTCTTAATATATCATTATAGTGGTCTTCAATAATTTTTTTGACACAGAGTTCTCACTCCCCTCCATTAACATAATTAAGTAATGAAATGCTGTATGCCTTCAGCCACTACTAGAGGGAGCTTACTGTATACAATATATACATTAAGCTAAATAGTAAAACAGTCTGCAGTAAGCTCCAGCTAGATTGCAGCATTTTGTCATTTATTTCATTCAGAGAACCTTGAGCTCTGTATCAGAAAATTGAGTTAAGGTTTCTTCATTTGGCCTGAAAACAATTTTTTTTAAATGTTGGACAAACCTTTTACAGTAACCTTAAAGTTTTTATCCGTGATTCTATTTCATTTTTAAAATATGCAAAAACAGTAGTCTTATAATTTCTGCAGAAAGTGCTAATGTCCACTACATAAAGCAAATCGAGTACATGACAGAACTGAAGAAACCTTCTGATCAAAGTTTTCTTTCAGCAATTCAAAGTTACCTCCTTCCACTGCCGATATAGATTTCACCAAGTATGAGTTGAAAATGGTGAAAATGCTGTCAGTCTCTCAGATGTCGAGTCAAAGATAAGGCAATTTACCTGAAATTTATTACACATCCTTAAAATAGGAAAATGGAAGTGGTATATAAGGGTGGGGCAATGATGTAGAGACAACGAGATGGAGTTCTAGGATGTGTATGCAACTCCTCATACCTAAAACGCTCTGAAAATCTAAATGTATTACCACTTCCATAGCCATAACTCTTGAAGATGCTGTCACCGCCGACTTCCCAGAGAATATATTTACATGATAACCGAGACGGAAAGTAGGAAAAAACAAACAGCGTTCTCCATTCTAATTCCCGGCATTGACTCTATAAAATCCCACAACGATCTGAAGCAAAGAGAGAGTTTATTATTTATAGTGAAGACAAAGTGACTCAAATCCATCTGATGCGGCGGAAGACAGCTGAAGTGTTCTTCTAACACAGGAAAGGTAATGCCAGCAGAGACTGAGCTCTTTAGGATTTCTGTGGAGACACAATGTACGCACCATCCACACTGTGAAGATATTTAAAGGGAAATTCCAAGTGTTGGAAAATTGTTTGAATGATAATTCCCTTATTTAATATTATTATTAGAATGATCCAAATCCACTCCTGCAGCAGATGAGGCCATTGTGTTAAGGAATTGTACCAAAGAGTGTATGGCTTTGAGCTTTGGTAAAGCCTGGTTCACATCTGCATTGTAGCAAAGGTGGAACCGGACCCATTTTACAATGGACACTAACAGCAGCCGATGGAGACCATTGGCTACAATGGAGTCTGTTGGGTTTCCACTGGGGTGTCCATCGTTTTAACAGAAAAGATGATGATGCATGCGCCACTATTTTTTCAGTCTTTCAAGAGGGAATCTGCAATAGAGGGACCTCATATACCTATATTACATAGTCTAAGTCGATTACATTCAGCTAAATTTTTCACTATATTTGTTACTGGAAAAGGTGAATCTCGTTTGTTGATATTGCGGCTGCCATTACAGCCACGCAGGAGTCCAAGACTCCAGCAAATCTGCCTTTTCTGTGTACTTACATGTAATGTTCTCTTATTGCTATCCAAATCAAAGGGCTTTTACAGTTTCATAAAAAAAAATTATAGGAACTAAATAACAGTTTTAATAACAGTTTTAAAAAAAGTTATACTTATCTTTGAAGCTTCCCATAGCTGTTATCTGGTCTTCCACTGTTCCTTCTATGTTTCAGCTATGGTAGCGATAATATAGTGCCTCAACATATTGTATAATTGCATCAGTCAAGCACTGACCACAGTAGTGTGGTTGGCATTGTAGTCATGAAATGGTCAAAGAACTTAACAGGGTTTTGCAAAAAAAACAATCCTACAGCTGTAAAGGTGAGATCATGAGTCTGTATCAACATAAGAATGATACAGCAATTCCTGTTAGGCCTCGTTTACACGGCTTATTCTGGGACTGATTCCAGCCGTACTGTGCACCGTTTTTGAGCTGCAGTATGTCTGGAATCCGTCTCAGTTATTACGGTAATCCACAGTTCTCATAGAGAACTATGGATTCCGAATACGCCGATGGGGGAGAAAGTGACATGCACATTATTTACAGTGTGTACACGCCGTGAATAATGAGTGTCTATGGGGCCGGCGAGCTGCCGGCCCCCAGCCCCGCCCCCGCTGCACGGCTGCCGGCGTAATTGCAGGGCGAAATCCGTCCCCGCAATTACGTCGGCAATAAGCCATGCGAACATTGCCTTACAGTGACATGACTGCTGGAGATTTAAAAACTGTGGTACAAAAGGCTGCAGATCTCTAAAGGAGGAAAGCTTGTCATTTAGTTAGGTAAACAAACTCTGTTGCTATAGATAAGACTCTGCAGGGACTAACTCTCCATGGTCGAACTGACCAACTGATGGCAGCTTGGATTAATCAGATCAGAGATGAGGACAGAGAAGTGACAGCGAAAGGTGGTCAGCAAACAAGAGAAACGTGTGTACTCTAAGAGGAGATAAAATCTTCTTTATCTCATGACCACAGCAAAATCAAACCCCTTTAAGAGGATTGTGGTACAACAAAAATTTTGAATTTATGTCCTGTCCCTAAAGATAGGAAACATGATTGCATAGGCCCAGTACACGGCATTATCTTTTGGCCATAATGCTGTCACGACGGCACTGAGTGCAACACCAGACGCAACCTATGTATGGGCCTGGTGCTGCTTTTCAAAGAAATCAGCCATGTTTTTCTAATCCAGCGTAATACAAACAACGTGAACAGAACCCTGCACTGCAGTTACATTCCCATCTATCATTGAGATCTCACTACTTTACTGGATGTAACTTTTTCTAATCTTGTACCATCCACTTTCACAGCAGAAGAGCTAGATAATTAACCTTCACTAACGAGGTGAACAATAGGTCTGTGGCTGAAAACAAAAGCAGCCCTTATCAGATTCAAAGGTGTTGTTGGAAAACAAAATCAATTAATTTTGCAATGCAAATTTACCAGGAAAGACACTGGTCTATTACAAGTCTGTTAGTGAACCTTACAATCTCTGCCAGACATTTGGAGGAAATGGGAGTTCAGCTAGTACAGGCTGAAATACAAGATAATAGCTGTCTACACATCTGATGAAAACACGCACACAAATGTTTTACAGATAAATATTTTACTTGATACAAGTTGTGTTAATTACATAAGGCAAGGGTTGAAGAAGAGGAATTGTGTTAGCTCCTTTGTTGTATGCACTGGTATTATAACATACCAGTAGCATCAGGGCATGCTGGGAGTTGTAATTACAAAAGCAGGAGATCTAGCATAGATTAGCAACTAAAGTCAACAATCCTAGCTACAATTCACAAACCTTTTGGTTTGAAAAAATCAAGGACAGCAGCTGGGGTCGTACCAGCATTCACAAGGTTGGCACACATTGTTGCTGGTATATTGGCCCATTCCTCCATGCAGATATCCAATAGAGCAGTGATGTTTTGGGGCTGTCAATGGGCAGCATGGACATTCAACTCCCTCCAAAGGTTTACTATGGGGTTGAGATCTGGAGGCTGACTAGGCCACACCAGGACCATGAAATGCTTCTTACGAAGCCACTCCTTCGTTGCCCTGGTGGTGTGCTTGGGATCATTGTCATGCTGAAAGACCCAGTCACGTTTAATCTTCAATGCCCTTTCAAGTACATGGATCAGTCGTCATGGTCCCTTTGCAGAGGAACAGCCCCACAGAATGATGTTGTCACCCCCGTGCTTCACAGGAGGTATGGTGTTCTTTGGATGCAACTCAGCATTCTCTCTCCTTCAAACATGAAGTTGTGTTTCTACCAAACAGTTCTACTTTGGTTTCATCTGACCATATAACATTCTCCCAATACTCTTCTGGATCATCCAAATGCTCTCTAGCAAACTTCAGACGGGCCCGGACATGTACTGGCTTAAAAAAGGGGAATGTTGGCAATGCAGGATTGGCCCCTTTGGGAGGTAGTGTGTTATTGATGGTAGTTTTTTTTTAAAAAATTTTTTCCC
>JAODAL010062611.1:0-19665 GCA_025379985.1 Phyllomedusa bahiana | reverse complement strand
TTTATATGTTTTTTTTTGTTGAACCTTTTAAAAAAAAAAGAAAGTTTTTTTTGTGTGTAAAAAAATTTATGAATCGCTATCTTCTAAGAAGCTATACATTTTTATTTTTCCGTAAAACAGGCTGTATAAGGACTTTTTTTTTGCGGGATGAACTGATGTTTTAATTGGTCAAACTTTGGCATTGTAGGAGTTTTTGATCGCTTTTTATTCCATTTTATGTGCTGCGGGATGAACAATAATCTTAATTTCTGTGATTGTTTTTTTGTTTGTTTTTTACGACGTTAAACCGTACGGGTTAATTAACATGATAGATTTATAGGGCAGGCTGTTACGCACGCGGGCGATCCCAAATATGGGTACTTTATTTATTTTTTATCTTTTTGGGGGGCGAATTGGCGTTTGTAAAGGGGGAAAAGGGCGGTGTACGTATTTTTTTTTTTTTTTCGTGTTTGTGTTTTACTTTTTTTTTCACTTTTTTTACTTTTTTTCACTTTTCACGTTATTTTTTTACTTTTCCCCATAGGGGATTTGAATGAGAGATCTGTAGATCTCTCATTCAATAGGAATCAGTACATAGCTTGTTGCTATGACTGCTTCCTATGACAACTGTCAGTCATGATGCCGGGACATGCCCACAGGGCACGGCCGGGCTTTCGTGACGTCACGGGACACGGGAAGGCATTCTCTGCGGCATTCTCTGCCCTCCGTGCTGTCTGTAGGAAGGTAGGAGCTGCACGGATCGCCCGATCTGTGCGCTGCTGCCGCCGACAGAGACGTAGGAGGAGCGATCTCCTCCTGCGTCTCCCTTAGTTATTGCGACCCGATGGTCGTGATAATTAAGGGGTTAACCGCCCATCCCCCCCCCCGATCCGGGGTCGAGGCCGACGCTGCGGGATGTCAGCTGTAATATACAGCTGACACCCCGCACCGATCGCGCGTATCCATACGTCCAGGTGCGTGAACCCCCAAACAACCTGGACGTATGGATACGCCCAAGGTCGTTAAGGGGTTAATGCAGATGGCATACAGTTATCGTGCAGTGGCAACTGATGATTGCTGCTGTTAAGCATGAGCCAGTCACAGTCAGAGTAGCATTTGGACGTCATTCTGGTGAGGAGGATTATTAGGAGGCGACTGCCATGATAGGTAAGCGTATGAGCAGCTGGTATTGTCTATGATGGACCAGGTTGGGGAATATGTATCAGGGCAGGTACTATAAGGGCATGTCCCCACGGCACGGGTTTTCGGACGTTTTTTCAGACGGTTTGCGGTTTTGCTGCTGCAAACGAGCACAATGGGGCTCTATGGAAAACCCGTACAGCAGTCCCCACTATTTTTCCTCCCGCGGGCCACCCGAAAGACATTCAACATGCACATTCTTCCGTCTGGTTTCCGGACGGAATATGTGCATGTCAATGTGAAGGGGGAGGTCTTTACTCCGCTCATTGTGGAGAAAAGCTGTACCCCCCCCCCCCTCCCCGCGGCCGTGTGCACGGCACAAAAAACGGACAAATATATTGCACTAAGACAGCAACAGTTCAACAGTTGAAAAGAGAATATATAAAGGCTGGATTTGGTCTAATCAGGAAGTCGGAGCACTAAGCAATACAAAATTGGCAATATTCTGATTGTCATGATTTGATTAATAAACCCCTTTAAATAAACTATGGCCTTGTTTATCTAATTTTGTGTCTTATGTATTATTGAGAGAATGAGGAGTTTGCTTCCGTTCATAACGGATGGTGTTGGCTTTTCAAAGAAGACCTTTATGATGTCTGGCAATATTCCCATACTGTACAACTAAGAAAAATTAAACTTCTTACTCGATCAGCCACAAAACATCAACCCTCCAATATGCAAGCACACATAGGGCCTTATGTATGAAAACGGTCTAGCAGTAAGATGGTCTTTGTTGCTTATAGCAACCAATGAAAGCCCACAGCAACCAACAAGAGCCCATAGCAACCAATCGGAGCTCATAGCAACCAATCGGAACCCATAGCAACCAATCAGAGCTCCCCTTCTATTTTTCCAGAGCACTCTATGAAATGAAAGCTGAGCTCTGATTGGTCGCTATGAGCTCTAATTGGTTGCTATGAGCTCTAATTGGTTGATATGGGCTCTGATTGGTTGCTATGAGCTCTGATTGGTTGTTATGAGCTCTAATTGGTCGCTATGAGCTCTGATTGGTTGTTATGGGCTCGGATTGGTTGTTATGAGCTCTAATTGGTAACTATGAGCTCTGATTGGTTGCTATGGGCAACAAAGAGTCTTATTGCTGGACAGTTTTCATACATAAGGCCCCTAATTTTCATCTAATTTGTCCAAGAAACTTTTTCCACATATATCAAGCTAATTATTCTAAATCAATACATTCTCCATTCAAGACCATTCTCCTCGAGGAAGACACATAAATCTTACATGTGTGACCTTATTTAGCAAGTGGTTAAACATAAAAAAAAAGAAATAAGCACATTGAAGAAACTCAGGACTTGCAAAGCAAAATCTCTACCTTATAGCACTAACATCAATTTAATCATTCCACTCACTTGCTTCCTTAACTATAGAAGTATAATTATTTTTAGTCATGGTAGAACCTCTTTTCCGAAGCTAAATCAGCCATATTTATCCAACTTTTTAGAATAATAGAAACATATATCCCCATTTTTTAATCTAGCTGCCTATCTCTGAAGCCTCTTCAGCTCTCTGATATCTTTTATTATAGTTTTGTTAAACTTAAAGGGGTTTTGCCACAAAGTGAGTTCCTTACCTCTTATCTGCTCAGGAGAGAATATAAACAAAGGATGCAGCATCATGAACGGCTGCAGGGGCGAGAGGGAGGGGGGTGAGCAGAGAGCGAGGAAGAAGGAAGCGTCTGCAATGTTAACTCACATAATTACATTACAACCAGTGGATTCTCAATACAGCAGATAACCTCATACACTGCACTTTCTCCCCAGCCTCTTGCAAGCTCTTTAATGTTTCCTGTCATCAGATAAGAAGTGCAAACACGCAAGCACGGCCAGATCAGCTCCTGTCAGTGTCCTGGTCGTGTCTAATGTAAAGTTTCAGGAAACTAAGGGGGACTGAGCAATGCTGTAGCTCTCACAGGCTTCACTTTTTGTAATCACATATATTTAGAAAAGTGATTAAATACCCATTTTGGAGGATACCACGTCAACATTACATCGTGGCAAAATCCCTTTAAAGAGAACATGTCTCATAGATTACGCCCCCCTTGCTGAGGACAGCACAAGCTTGTGACAGACCTGTTGTTTCCATCTTACAAATAAGGGACACAGCGCTGGAAATAGCAGGTCTGTCAATAGCTTGTGCTGTCCTCAGCAAGGGGGGCATTATCTGTGTGACGGGTTCTCTTTAAGTCATGTTTGCTTTTGTAGTTGCTCCTTGACATTGAGAACCATTGTTTGGTTTACTGGTAACCAGATTGTGCTTTATTTAATTTAGACACAGCCAGATAAAGCAGTAAAACAAATATCTATTTTTGAATGGAGCTTCAATTTTATTATTATTATTATTATTATTATTATTATTATATTATTATTTATTATATAATTATTTTTTATTAGACTGACCTTGTAGATATAATATTATTTTTTTAAAAATAGCTCATTCTTCAGCAACGTAGATCCCATTAAGAAAAAAAATCCTTAATTCCACATCTACATACGGTGAATTAAAGGTTTTGTAAAGTTCTGAATTTAATCTATTGTCCATCATGTAGTAGATAGTAAAAGATGTTCAGTAATTGGTGTTTTTGATTAAAATTCAAAGCAGGTGGAAGGAATAGTGTTTCATTTTTCTAATATGCACTTTCGGCTAAAGGCTCATATACAGCAACCACCAATAAAAGGCATTTCCTAAAGCCGCTCATTACAATATATCAACTCATCAGCCAAAATATAGAAAGAAGAAATTCTAAATAAACCAACTTCTCCCATCAGACAATGATTATAAAATCCCATTTCTCTCTTCAGTAAGACCGTAACATTAAGTAGAGATGGGTTAATTATGAATGTAAAACATTCTTTTGGGGATTGTTTCCATGGATATCATTGCCAGAGGTTAATGAGCTTCAGATCTTATTAACAAATGGTGCATTCTGTGTGAAGGGCAAACAACATTCAAAGTATTACCAGTTTACCACTCACATTAACCTTGGCAAAAATTCCCCCACAAAATTAGCATTTGAAATGTTCTGTTAATTTCAGAATTATAAACAAATGTTATCTGTTTTTGGTAATTAATGAATAGGTGACATGAGCACCATTTAGGTAATAATGTAATAAGTTGAGATACAACAATAAAAAGCAAGCTATTAATACAATTAAAAATATATAAAATAAAAAAAATATCATTAAAAAGTAAATCAATTACATTCACGTTGGAAACTACTGTTACCAAGGTATTAACAAAAGGTGCTTTCTGTGTGAAGGGCAAACAACATTCCAAGTATAACCGGATTAACACTCATATTAACCTTGGCAAAAAACCCTCAATAAAATTAGCATTTAATATTTTTTTGTTAATTTCAGAATTATGAATAAATGTTATATGTTTTTAGTAATTAATTGATATGTGTAACGGGGCTCGACGCCGCGGCCATCCCCCTATGTTCGTCTCGCAGCCCTTGCCCTTCTGCTTCTGCCCAGGAAACCACATACTCACCAGTCCCCGCTTCTGTGTCTGGCTCTGATGGCTGCCGCGCGCGTACCGCTGCTTAGGGCGCGCGCGCGACGGCTGGTCGGGATTTAAAGGGATAGCGCGCCAATAATTGGCCATCGCTGGACGCTGACCCTATTTAGTGTGCACGCCTCCTACACTCATTGCCAGTTCGTTGGTGTGTGTTGGAGTGCTTAGTCTGTATTCAGTCCGTCTTGCCTACCTGTGTACCAGTTCGCCTGCTTACTTTTCCTGACCTTGCCTGTTTGCCCCCTGCCCTGACTTCTGCCTGTCTCTGACCACGAAACCTCTGCCCCCGTCCGACCTCTGCCTGTCCCCGACTACTCTCCGGTTCCGATTCTGTACCCGCATTACCCGGGCCCCCGCCGAAGAAAAGTTACTCAGGGGTAGCGACCGGTAGCCTCGCCGCGCAAGCCATCCCGCTTTGGGGGGTTGGTAAACCCAGGGGGCTACTAACCCCGCCCCCTGGCGGGGTTAAAACTATCATCGCTTGGGGGTGGCCAGGAATCCACCTCTGTATTACAGTCGAACTGGCCTGGATTCGCCAGGGTACCTTGCCCACCCCCGGGATGTACGAGGAAAGCCCGCCAGCAGAGCCAACATATTGACCCCAAGCGGCCATGATGCAAAAAACCTTGCGGCCCTCTACCCCCCCGGTCCCGACGCCGCACCTGCATCCTTGCTTCCGGTGTCCATTGTTCCTGCCCCGGCTCGGGACCCTCCTGCATCTGCCACCCCCCCTCACGCTATGATGAAGACCCCAAAAAAATCAGGGGTTCATCAGCCATGCTCCAACTTCAGATGATGGGGCATCAATTCCCTACAGAGCGTGCCAAGGGGGCCCTTTCCATAATCAGCCTTTGTCTGGAGAACCCTTTGGCTTGGGCCCCCCCTTGGGATCGAGGGGATCCCCGCGCTGACCTCCAAACCTTCCTCCCAGGGTTTTCCCCACGTTTTGAGGGAAACCGGCCGTTTTTTTCTTCGGCCGCCGCAGACTACTCCGGCTGCGTTTAGGGCGCACCCCCGATCGGTCATATTCAGTGCGTTTCGCACTCTGTTGGAGCTGGACTCAAATAAGAAGCTTTTGGGGGCCATTCTGGGAAAGGTCTCTTGGGACGAAACAAGGAGCTCGCCCCTCGGGATCTACCAACTGCTTTGGATGACTTAATCCTCTAGCCCTGAGTCGATTTCGGTTCGCCGATAGGAATACAAGTGCTCCGCTTCTTTGGGTGGTCGTCCGTCCATGCTGTTTACCCCGCTGCTCACTATTTCCAGTGGCCACATATTCCTCCTCGATGGTTTCCGAGGATGATGAACCTATGCAGGTTGAGGAGCCCACATGTCCCAGGAGGAGACGTTTCACAGCGTAGCGTCAGAAGCAGCTGTGTTTCTATTGTGGCGGTTATGGCTATTTTATTGGGGACTGTCCAGTGCGCACGGGAAACTTCCTCACCTAGGGCTCGTAGGAGAGGCAACCCTAGGTGTCAGAGCGGCTTCTCCCCGTCTGACCATGCCGTATGGTTATTGGTGTTTCCACTGGACGCACCTTTCAGGCAAACCGCTTTTTGATTCAGGGATCTGCAGGAAATTTCATAAGCCACAGAACTTGTGACAACGGTTTCGTCCTCCAGTCGAATTCCGTTGCAGAAGAAGCCTATGTCGTCCGTCGGTCTTTGGCGGGGAATATGCCCTTAAGGATGCTATTCCACTCTCCACACTGCTCCCCTCACCTTGAGATTTGGGCTCTTCACAAGGAAGATCTTTTGACAACTTCTGTCTGCCTCGATCCTTCGTCTGAAATCTTCTTGGCCTCCATGGTTGTAGGACCATGCCCCGACCTTGGACTGGAGCACAGGTGAAGTCATGCGTTGGGGTTCCCGCATGTTCATCGTATGTTGCCTGTCGAAGCCTCAACCTGCTCCTCGCGGTGCTCCCTGAAATCTACCAAGCCTCCACCTGTCCTACCTACGCCATATCTGGGACTTTGCTGAAGTCTCTTTTCGGAAAAAAGAACAGCCGAAACTCTTCCTCCACACCGGCCTTTTTGATTGTCCTTAGATCTACAACCTGGCTGTACTCCTCCCCGGGGCCGGGTGTTTATCCCATCTCCAGTCCCGGCTGACTAAGGCTATGTCAGTGTACATCATTGAGAAACCTCCATAACATGCTTCATTCCATAAGTTCTGTCTCCTGCAGGAGCCCGGCTTCTTTTTCGTGGAGAAAAAAGACGGGTATCTCGGCCCTGCATCGACTTTCGGGGCTTAAAATAAAAATTATGGTGTGAAATAACGCTACCCTCTGCCTTGGATCTCTGGACTTTTCGACCACCTACGTGGCGCGAAATCTTTTCTAAGCTGGAAATTACGTTGGTGCTTAGAACTAATCCGCTAATCGAGAAGGCGGATGAGTGAAAAATGCACGTTTAATAATATGGGGATGGCCAGCTTCGAGTCATCTGGCTTTTTTGCCTATCGGTCTTTGCAATGTTCACTGCTGTGTTTCAGAACTTGTCTACGAGATCTTCCGGGGACCTACTCTACGTCTGTGTTATTGTTTACTTGGACGATATTCTAATTTTTTCAGCTCTTTGCCAAACCGGAGGTGTCTCTTTGAATGTACCAGCTTACCCTTTTTAGGGTACATCATCTCTGATAAGGGTCTCTGGATGGATCCTTCAAAACCCTCCGCTGTGTAAGTGGCCAAAACGGGGAGGCCTTCGGGGCCATTACAACGTTTTTTGGGATTGCCAATTATTATGGGACAATTTATCCCAAAACCCCTTCTCTAGGCTTGTGGCTGTCCAGGGGCGGCTCCCGTGGATTTCCCCCAAAACCTTCCCCCCCGGTAAGCTTATTTTTGCATCCTCCCTTGGGGCCCTAGAACCCTAAAGGGGGGAACATTCTTTCCCGAACGGGCTGGAATCCAAAAGCCCCATCGGTCTCTACAGCTGGTTTTCCCTTTAAATTTATTTGGTTTGGGGCCCCACCCTCCCCTCAAGATGTCGGGGAAATTTTTTTCGGGCCCCTGAAACCTCCTGTGCCCGTAAAAAAAAGGGTCCCCCCGGTCTAAAACCCCCGGGGGCCCCTTCTTCCAGCCCTCCCCCCTGTCCCGGGAAAAAACCCCTGGCCCCATTTCGCCTGGCTTTGTTACAGATCCCCGTCCTCACCCCGGGAAACAGGGTTTCACCTGGGGGGTTTCCCGGGGATCCGTTTTTTTCCCAAAATTTTTCATTTTAAACCCTCTGCCGGGGTTTAAACCCTGCCCCCCACCCGGCCCAACTTTTTTTCCCGGGCCCAGGGGTTTTCCGTTTGCAGGGTTTCCCCCTTTGCATATTGTCTCTGACAGGGGACCCCCATTTTATTGCTAAATTTTGGGGGCTCTGTGTTTGTAGGTTGCAGGTTCAGCTAGTTTTTTTAAATCTGATACCACCCTCAAACAAACGGGGGGTAGGGGCGGGTTAACCAGGTGTTGGGTCCCCTACTTTGGCTTTTTTGTGTCCCCCTCGTAAAGGAAAAACGGGCCCGATCTTTCCCCTGGGCAAAATTTTTTCCTATAACTTTTAAGTTTTCAGAATCTGCGGGGCCTCCCCCTTTTTTGCCCATCTTTGGGGTTACTTTTCCCCGGCCCTCCCCCCCCTAGTACCTCGTTCCTTGTCCCTCCCCCGTGGATGCCCAAGTAAAGGACATAAAAGGCTCTCGGGAAACTCACACGAAAGGCCCTCCCTACGGGTTTTCTGTTTAAACCCCAAAAACTTCAGGCTAAAGGTATGTAGGTCCCCGCCCTTTTTTGACCCAGGGCGAAAAGGGTTTTTGGTTTTTTCCCCCAAGTAAAATCCGCTTCAAATTTGCCCCATTTTTAAAAGTTGGGCCCAAAAATATTTGGGGCCCTTTTTTTGGTATTTCCCGGGAGACTAAACCCCAGTATCCTACAAGCTCCGTTTGCCCCCCCCCCCAAATATCCCGAAGGGCCTTTCACTTTTTCCCTCCTAAAGCCGGGGGTGCTAAACCCCTTTTTCCCCCTTTGACCCGTTCGCCTTCCCCTGTGCTTAAAACAGATAACATTTTTGGGAGGCAAGGAGGGGGTTGGGCCCGGAAAAGACAGTGGGGGGGGAAAGGGGGTTTTTCCCTTTTTTTTGACTGGAAGGGCTTCGGTCCGAGGACCCGTTTTTCTGGGAACCAGGGGCCAACCTTTTCCCCCGTTTCTCCTCTCTAAATTCCAAAGGAAGGGGGGGGAACCCTAAGGGGGGGGGGGGGGGTTTAACTGAAAACGGGTGGGCCCGGGCCCCGTGGCCCCCTTTTGTTTTTCCCCCAAAGGGAAAACCCCTTATCCCCCACCCCCCGCCCCTGTTTTGGGCTTCTGGGGCCCGCCGTGCGCGTACCCACTGTTTTTAAGGGGCGCGCGAGGGTGGTGGGGTTTTAAAAAAGGGATAGCGCGCCGGAAATTTGGCCCATCGTTGGACACTTACCATTTTTTTGGGGTGTGCAGGGCCTCCTACACTCCTGCCGTGCTTTGGGTTTGGTGTTTTGGAGTTCTTAGTCTTATTCCAAAGCCCCGTTTTTTGCCGGCCCTTTGTACCAGTCCGCCTGTTTTTACTTTTTCTAAGTTTTGCCTTTTTGCCCCCTTCCCCTTTGAACCTTTTTGCCTTCTCTGACCAGGAAAAACCCCCCCTCCCGCCTTTCCCTGACCCCCTTTCCCTGCCCCCCATCTATGTCTCCGGATCCCGTTTTCGGGAAACCACGTTTCCCCGGCCCCCGTTTGCAAGCAAGTCACATCAGGGGTAGCGACCTGGTAGCCTCACGCCGCAGCAAGTCCATCCCGCTTTGCGGCGGGCTCTGGTGAACACCGGGGGCTACTTAGACTCCGCTCCCTGGCGTGGCTTAACTATCATCGCTTGTGGGGGTCCAGCGAATCCACCTCTGCATTACAATATGTGACCTCAATACCTTTAGATAATAATATAATAAGATATAAAATTAGGATGCAGCAAATAAAAAACAAACTAATCATAATATTAAAAATATATCAAATTAAAAAAATAATAATTATGCCTACGTTGGACACTACAATTATTAAAATGCAACCATAAAACAATTTTTTTTGTGCCTCCTCTGTTTTTGATTTCCCACTCTTTATTCACATTGCCAAAATAGTCCCAATGTTGGATCGGCTAGAAATGACCAAATTATATTTGGCTGTGGTGTAACACCATTGTGTCAATGAAGAGGAGTCCTGGTTAACTTCAAGTTATTAGGCTACAAAGCTACATAGGCCCCTCCAACAACTATTTCCAAGTTACAAGAAAATTATTTATTTCCTGCACTGTGGATGATTACTCAATGTTATCAAATAAAAGACATGAACAGCGCAAACATTTCTGTGATTAGATTAGTTAGGTTCTATTTTTCTAAAATTGTTCACAATTTGTCTATTGTACAGTAATTACACCTCAATTTATTAGTAATCAATGCAGCATCCAGGTCCTTGCCAAATGCTTAACCCCTTGAGCCGAACGCCTGAAAAGTAGTTAATGACCAGAACATTTTTTTAGTTTTTGCCTCCTTGCATTTTAACAGTTGTAACTTTGTATTTTTTCAATGACGCAGTTGTATGAGGACTGGTTTTATTTGAGACAATTTGTACTTTATGGTGGATTAGTTTAAGTTCACATAAATAATGTGATGCTATCCTGGAGTATCTCACTGAAAATAAATGTATAACGCCGTTCCAGCATGGGTTCATGAAGGATCGGTCCTGTCAGACTAATCTCATCAGCTTCTATGAGGAAGTCAGTGCTAGACTGGATCGGGGTGAGGCACTGGATGTCATATATCTAGATTTTTCTAAAGCATTTGATACGGTGCCACATAAAAGGTTGGTAAATAAAATGAGAATGCTTGGACTGGGGAAAATGTGTGCAAGTGGGTAAGTAACTGGCTCACTGATAGAAAACAAAGGGTAGTAATTAACGGTACATACTCAGACTGGATCGCTGTTACTAGTGGGGTACCACAAGGGTCAGTATTGGGCCCTATCCTCTTTAACATTTTCATTAATGATCTTACACAGGGAATGCACAGTAGAATATCGATCTTTGCAGACGATACTAAGCTCTGTAAAGTAATCAACACAATAGAGGATAATATGTTATTACAAAGGGAATCTGGATAAGTTGGAGGCCTGGGCAGGGAATGGCAGATGAGGTTTAACACTGATAAATGCAAGGTTATGCACATGGGGAAGAGAAATCCATTACATGATTACATGTTAAATGGAAAAACACTGGGTAAAAGTGACATGGAGAAGGACTTGGGAATCCTGGTGGACAGTAAACTTAATTGTAGCAGCCAGTGTCAGGCAGCAGCAGCCAAAGCAAGTAGGATCATGGGGTGCATTAAAAGGGGCATAGATGCACATGATAAGAGAATATTATTCTCCCATTATACAAGTCACTGGTTAGACCACAAATGGAATATTGTGTACAGTTTTGGGCACCAGTGCACAGGAAAGACATTGTAGAGCTTGAACAGGTACAAAGGCGGGCAACAAAAATAATAAAAGGACTGGGTGGACTACAGTACACAGAAAGATTGGCAAGATTAGGGTTATTTAGTTTAGAGAAAAGAAGGCTTCGGGGGGACATAATAAATATGTTTAAATACAAAGGTCAATATAGAGATCTCTCCCAAGATTTATTTATACCCAGGGCTGTATCTAGAACAAGGGGGTATCCTCTACGTCTTGAGGAACGAAAGTTTCTACATAAACATAGAAAGGGATTCTTTACTGTAAGAGCAGTGAGACTATGGAATTCTCTGGCAGAGGGACTTGTCATGGTGAATTCAATAACCGAGTTCAAAAGGGTTTGGATGCATTTCTGGAGCGTAATAAACAAGTTACAGTGACTAGGATTCAGGAGAGGGGTCATTGATCCAGGGATTTTTCTGATTGCCAGATTGGAGTCAGGAAGGAATTTTTCCCTAAAATGAGGACAATTGGCTTCTACCTCATTGGGGGTTTTTGCCTTCCTCTGGATCAAACACCTTAGCACAACAGGCTGAACTAGATGGACGACTTGTCTTTTTTTAGCCTTACAAACTATGAAACTATGAAACTATAATTGCAGAATTTGTTTTCAATTTTTTTAGTTTTTTTAATATTTGTTTTTACACCATTCACATTTCATACTTAATAACTTGTTAGATTAATTCTACAGGTTATTACGGTCGTGTGGATATCTAATATGTGTAGGTTTTTTTGTGTGTGTAATGTATACACAATTATTTTTTATTAATTATTAATTTTTAAAATATTTATTTTTATTTTAGTATTTATTTATTTGTATTATTTTTGGTTACACTTTTTATGTATTTTCCTTTTTTTTTTTTTAAATCCCATGAAGGAATAACTGTATTACTTATTTTTTTTTACACTTTGTAATGTATTAACATATACATATATGCTAATACATTCCAATCTGTGTCAGTCTGACACAGGCAGTGATCAGGGCAGCTCTTGGTCTGCTCTGATCACTGGCTTGTCACACAAACAGCCCTTGAGCTACTCTAGGTCCCCAGGACTGACTGTGCAGCCATTCCCCGGGCTCTGTTGGGTCATCGGGTGTCCCGATCACCCGACAGAGCTGGGAAACCCTTTGATTGCGCTGTGGTGACGAACTGTGGCAATCAAAGGGTTAAAGCACCGGGAGCGGCGGTTTAAACCGCTCCCCGATGCTCGCAGGAGCTGCGCTGGGATCAGGACTGTGTAGTACATCCCCATTCCCAGCGCTGCAGCGGCCCCGGGAGCTGCAAACTCCGATGTCTGCAGCAACACCAAAAGACGTCGCTGCAGACAAATGACCTGCACCAGCCGACGCCAAAAATGGTGGGCGGTCATTAAGGAGTTAATTTACTTTTTTCCCTTGCTGTATTCAGGTATGTCCACAAAGGACAAAATACTCGGATTATAAATCCTAAAACAATGCTGTCTGTTGAGTATGTGAACTGTATTTTACACGAGAAGCCGAGGATTTTTTTAACTCGGTCATTGCCTTTTGGTGCGTATTTCATTGGGATTTACAGTGAGTTTTCGGATTCGGATCTCCTAAACAGCAGTTTACATCTATATATACATTATGGTATTGCCATAATTTGAAGAAATTGAATAACAAACTTTGAGGTGCTTTTCTTTTTTTACAGGATTTTTTACAGGATTCCTTGTGAGAATTAAACATTTTCATCAAAAACTGTATATTACTGGAAAAAAAATGTTTTTTTATTGTCACAGCCTAACGTTAAGGCTATGTTCACACGGTCAAATTTCGGTGCGCATTTCGGGTCGTATTTGCGCTCTAATACGCACCGAAATTACGGTAATCCATAGTTCTCTAAGAGAACTATGGCCTCCTCTCCCAGGGCCTACAATGCAATTGAATTGTACGCCCGGGGAGATAAGTGACGGGGATGACAGACTATGGGGCCGACGGGCTGCCAGCTCCCCCGCTTCGCGGGAGTACGTGTCGATCAGCGCGGCTCCCAAACACCCGACGTAATTGCGGGGCGTACTGTACACCCCGCAATTACGCCGTGTGAACATAGCCTAATAAACTTGTGAAACATCAGTGAGGTCAATATACTCATTAGACCTCTTCATATATTACATAAGGGGTGTAGTTTCCCAAATAAGTTCTTTTAGGGGTTCTTTAATATGTTTTAGCACCTTAAGGTGACCGCAAACCTGTAATGGTGCCCAAAGAAAATTGTAAATGACACCATGAAGTCCAGTAGGTGCTGCTTCTACACTGAGGCTTGTGGTTGAGTTAAATAGCCCATTAGAGTAAAATATGGGTTATTTCTGAAAATGAAAGAATCAGGGTAATCAATGTTGAGTTTCATTTTCTTGGTTACATCTACCGTTTTCCAGTAAATAATGGATTTAAATGAAAAATCTGCAAAAAATGACATTTTGAAATTTCACCTCCACTGTGCTTTACTTTCTCTAAAACCCCCAAAGGGTTGAAAAACTTCCTAAATGCTGTTTTGAATACTTTAAGGGGTGCGATTTCTTAAGATGTTGTCATTTATGAGGGTGTCTAACATACAGGCCCCTCAAAGGGGGGACTGGACTGGTCCCTAAAAAAATCTTCTAGAAAATGTAAAAAAATTGCTACTACAGTAAATTTATAAACCCCCTAATGTCCTAAAAAATAAAAAGACATTTAAAAAAATGATACCAACATAAAGTAGACATATGGTAGATGCTAGTGATAAACTGTTTTGTGTGAAATAACTATCTGTCCTACTGTACACACAAAGAATTTTGAAGTTTGAAAAGGTTCAAAATTTGCACTATATTTTAGTATTTTTCACAAGTAAACAAGATTAAAGCACAATTTGTCACAAGAAAACATACTCTGAATCACAAGGATAGGTAAAAGTATTAAAAAGTTATTCCCACATGAAAGTGACACATGTCAGATTTGAAAAATGGGGTTCTGTCAGGAAGCTCAAAACTGGCTGCGGCAGTAAATGGTTAACTACATTATTCAGCTTCTCTAAATCTAAATCTCCTTGTCTTGCCCTCTGTCAGTTGGGGTTTTTATCACTAGAACTGTTACTCTTCTCCAGCTATAATCTCGGCTTTAGTAGAAGTAGAAAAATCACATGGTTTTGGTACCACCTCTACCACTTAATCTGAAAGCACGGCAAGTCCGATATGGCCCTTTGTTAATTCATAGTGGCTTATTTCATGTACCTGGTTAGATATCCTCCTCTTACCTGCTTACTTCTCAGTATGTATTGACTCTAATAACTATGATTGATAGTTTGTGACCTATCTGTGCCATCTTTTTGTTGCAGATCAACTGCTCCTCAGCTTTTCTAAGCTTTCTTTTACTGTGCTATTAAGTTCCCTTCAAGGCTGTTCTACGGAGTAGGAATGGTTGTGTTTGCACCTTGGTGCAAGTGCCTAAAAGAGACACAAAACCCATGAGTCAATAAGCAATACCTTGATTAAATTTCAGTCCTATTACGGATTTCGTATTACGGTCCCTCAAGTTACCCCTCTGACCATTCCAATGCTCCCACAGTGAAAGAGAGTGATTCTACGAATCCCCTCAAACAACTCGGCCTTAAAGGGGTTTTGCCACAATCTCATTTCATAGCTCCTGCATCCAGCTCTTCAGCTCTGTGTGCTCAGAAGGGGGCGTGTGTGATTTGTTTCATATCATGTGACCCAGCAGGATGACATCACCATGCCTTTCCTCTCTGTAGTCAAAGAAAGGTCTGTTTATGTAAAGCATTGTGAGTAGCTGAGAGGTAAAGTTTTTGCCGCCAGGCACAAGGGTCCTAGGTTCAAATCCCTGCAGGGACCAAACGTGTGTTTTTTTTTTCTCTTTATCAAAGCACAGACCTCATTGAGGTTTATTTTTTATTTATTTTCACTGTTTGATTAATTACTAAGGAGCACAGAGGACAGGAGTAGAATGACAGCACCTGGGGTTTGAACACTCAGTAGCTGCCTGAGAGGAGAGGTGATGTCTGAGCATGTGCGACCAGGACTGAGGAGCTCTCAGCCCTGGTCGTATCCCTTGGAGACAAGCTGTAAACAATGGATCACTAAAGGAGCAGCTAAAACAAAAACAGTCAAGAATTTTTAATAATAATGAATGGTGAAAATGTTTGTTATTTCATTTGCAAGTTTCCCACATCAATTTTACTGGCAAAACCCCTTTAATTTCCAGATATCTTCCTTTGTGAAATCTCCTCACAGGACCTTCTTCTCCTCTCTCTCCTTCCTCACACAACCATCAGTTCCTCACACAACCATCTCCAAAATTTCTCCCGTGCTTCCCTTATACTCTGGAACTCACTGCCCCAACACATCAGACTCTCCACCACCTTTATAACGTTCAAAAAGGACCTCAAAACCCATCTGTTCAGAAGACTTCACCCTACACAAAACCTGCTGCCCCTACACTACCATACAAACATCTCCATCCTTCACCTTCTGTCTCCTTCCTCCTCACTTGTAGATTGGAAGCTCTTGCTGGCAGCATCCTCTCTCCTTCGGTATTGTATTTGTCCTGGTCTTTATCTATATTGTATTTATCCTCTTGGGTTGTACAGCGCCCTACAAATTAATGGCGCAAAAAAGTAAATAGTATATTTATCATGTAGACTATTTCATATTACATTTTTAATCTGGCTCCAGAGTAGTATGTTTCCCTTTAAATCTCCACTGTATGGTTTATGTCATACACTACTAAATAGCAAATATTGTTACTTTACTATTTCTATAGAAAAGTTCCTTTCTATTACGGTAAAATCTGAATAAAATTAACATAAATTCAAGCACATCTGCAAATTAAAATGTACCAGACTCACTCTCATCTGTGAAATCTCTTCTGTCACGTTTGCTCTTCTAGTGCATTTCAAAACAAAGCAAAGCAAAAGATCAGAATTCATCGGTTTATATTTTTTAAACGTCTTTACACTTGTTAATGTGCATTACAAATTCCTTATGAATAATGTAATACTGCCTTAAAATTACAGGCACAATTTCTGCCTTCTTATACACGGATCGTTACTAACTTTTTCTAGCAATAATTGGTATGGGTATGTACTACACCACTTAAAATTACAGTGTTGATTTATATTTCTAGTACATCCCTTGAAGAGGACCTGTCGACTCTCCTAACAGCTGCGTTAGAAAATGTTCCTTAAAATTCCTTAGTAAATCTTTTCACAGAATGTTGCATTGTCATTTCTGTTAGGGTATGTTCACACAGCGTGTTGAGTCTGTGTTTACATACGTTTTTAGATGCATGTTTGTTTGGTTCTGTGTTTCGGACCCTAAACAGACCCAAACACGCATCTAACAATGTGCAGTGTGATTTACACTACTTTCAATTTTCACACGAGGATTAGCAGCAATAGAGGGCGCTTGAGCATCTTAGCTCCTTTCCCATAATGCCTTGTGATATGCAGATGCTTAGTGGAGTGCAAAAGGCAATCTTGAATCTCCACATGCCTATATAGGCGCTCTCCCTAAAGAGAGTTCTTCCCTTTCTGAGCCACTCATTGTCTCCCACTCAGCCAAGCCAGAATCGATCTGCTCTGTACTGATGAGGGGCAAACACCCCAAAACGACTGTCTACAGATGGGTGATGCTAGCTTGGCTAAATATCCCTTTTTCTCCAAAGACCCAGTGGGTCAAAAGCAAATTGAGGATTTGTTACATCCAATAGAGGGCGCTTGAGCTTCTCAGCTCCTTTCCAATAATGCCTTGTGAGATACAGCACATAGAAAGTGGTTTCCAGCTTCCAGCAGCTCTTTCTGATGTTATATGGAAGGAGGCACTTTATCTGTATTAGTATCTGCTTCATTTTCTTTAATCTTCATTTTATTATGTTGGTGATATTTTGGGGTCTCAAAACCAATTACGAATTTTTTCATAGAGTAATGGTTTCAACATTCAATGGTCATCCCGGAACCAATTAATATTGTATGTCCAGAAACCACTATATATATACATGTATAAAATTCACACCATTATTTAATATATGTATTTATGATACAACTACGGTTCATGTGAATAATATTTTATGACTATATGTACATCTTTTATATACACTAGGAGTGGTAATTGTTCAATGTATTAGACTTACTGTATAGTCTAGCTGAGATACTCCATTGTATTGTTTGGGGATGAAGGTTTAAAGCACTTCTCCTATAGGGTAAATGTCATTTTGAACAATATATTTCCTGTTAAAATGTATCAAAGTTTCATATTTATTTTAATTAATTATCTCTGTGGTTTTGTTATTTTTAAAGGTAACCTGTCACATAGGTTATGCCCCCCTTGTTGCGGGCAGCACAAGCTAGTGTCAGACCTGCTGTTTCCAGCACTGTGTCCCTTATTCTGTAAAATGCTGTAATTTTAGAACAATTAACCCTCAAATCTTATTCATGAGCAGGTGTTAGCTCCACCCACCAAAGTCTAGTCCACCCGCGTATTTGCGCTCTAATACAGGCGAGATGTGCACCGAAATTACAGTAATCCATAATTGTCATATAGAACTATGGATTATGTCTCCTCTCCCCCGCTCGTACAATACGATCGTATTGTACACGCGGGGAGATAAGTGACGTGTCAATTACTTGCGGCGAATACGTGCCTCAAGCAATGAATGTCAATGGGGCCGGCGGGCTGCAGCTCCCCCTCCCCCCTGCGCCGGGGGAGTACGCTCGTGTCAGCACGAGATCCCGAAAGACAATATGTACTGCGCCGACGTACATCGTCTGAACATACCCTAAGGGCACCAATCAAATAGAATGGGTACCATAAATACAAAGAATACCAAAAGAAATTGTATCCAATACAGTAAGATAGAAATGTAAAAACAATACTTTATTAGATCTTATAATAAACAATTAAAAAAAATATATCAGTAACAGACAAAATCACACCCAAAAAAAAAAAAAAAACAACTAATCCTATTGAAACATAAAGCTGTACATGATATAGGTGATAAAAGTATCAAAACATCACATAAATAAGTACAAAAACATCAATTTTATACATCACCAAGGATCAGTGGATTAGAATGAACCAAACACCCCGACGCGCGTTTGACCTGTGCTATCTCAAGGGGAATGATGGTGAGTGTCAAAAGTCCATTTATGACTTAACACTGGCATAGGTTTTTAATTGATTGGTGGGGGTTTACATCAATCATGTTTGCTTACATTGGATTGGTTGAATTTTTACATATATGACGCCCTTTTTTGACACCCACTTGAGAAAGTGCAGGCGAAACGCGCGTTGGGGTGTTTGGTTCATTCTAATCCGCTGATCCTTGGTGATGTATAAAATTAATGTTTTTGTACTTATTTATGTGATGTTTTGATACTATTATCACCTATATCATGTACAGCATTATGTTTCACTAGGATTAGTTGGGTATTTATTTTATTTGGGTGTGATTTTGTCTGTTACTGATATATTATTCAATTGTTTATAATAATAAGATTTAATAAAGTATTGTTTTTACATTTCTATATTACTGTATTGGATACAATATATTTTGGAATTTATTGATATACAAGTCGAAATTGCCCAAAACACACAAACTTTTCATGTATCAGGTATACTTTAAAGAAAATAAAAAAAATAAAAAAAAACTTGTCCAAAAACTTCAATTTCCCTAGAGGTTTTGTAAATTTTTAGATTGAAAATTTTTGAGAAACAATGCTTTTCTTGATCCGGCCTTAGTAAATTTTCGTCTACATATGGAGCAGGAGGCAGGAATGAAGCATTTAAAGTCAATTTTTCTGTGTCACCCTACTCTTCCAACGCCAAGACAGCTAAGTAATTTACAAAGGGTTTGGACCATTTATTACTCTTTTACTGATAACGTCTTAATGTAATTGCTAATTTTTACTAAAGCATTTGTCAACTTGAATTTGGATGTTAAAATATGCCTGCTCAAATTTTTCCATTTGTTCAATCACAAAAAATGGCTCCATGTTTTTACAAGTCGAATAAATTCACAGGGTAACTTCAAAAAACATTTTAATGGAGTGATGGTTGAAAGTGTGATGAGGGTTGTATAGAAAAATCTTCCTACTGGCCGTGCGAGACCAACAACAGGGGGTCCCGAAGAGGAAAAAACATATGGGCTGCTTGCTGCTTAACGGTTCAGCTATGTTCACATGCCATTAAAAGGGGGAGGAGGGTTTTTTTTATCTTGTATTTTGATGGTGTAACCCAATTGGACCCAAATATTTCAGAAAAGGGCTTCTTTAAAGTTCCCTGCAGAAAAGAGTCTCCCATTTGTTCTTTTTAGAGTTATGAACGGTGAGTGGTGTTTTGGGTTTTGGGCACACTGCGTTTTTAACTTTCTTTATATCTATGGCCCGAGCGGCGCTTTTTCCCGTGATGTAGGATCCAACAGATTGCAAT
>JAODAL010062610.1:0-19665 GCA_025379985.1 Phyllomedusa bahiana | reverse complement strand
TCCCCAATAGCCCTGATCTCCCCCTGTAAGTAATTATAAAAAAACAAAAAATGACTTCCCAACCTCGGCCCGCGCGTCCCGGCCGGACTCAAAGGGGTGAAAACAGCGTGACTCACACGCTGCTACGCTGCACCAGCTCCCAGGGATCTCCTCGGCGGCAGAGCTGCCAGCCGAGGAAAACCCACGTCACAGGTGGGGTGCGGTGAAACCCCATGCGCCCCCTGCGACGCTGATACAGGGGGGGGAGCCCAGGACGGGAACGATCCACCCCCCGCCTCCTCCCGAGCTGCTGGCTCTGCGGGGTTGTTATAAAACAGCCGTGCAGAGTCAGGGGCGCTCCTCCGGGCAGGCAGGGCGGGCGGCCGCGGCGCCCCCCTCGGGTGAGCGGAGCCTCGGCCCCCCTGGGCGGTTGCACGCCCTGCCCGCCCCTAGGAACGGCCCTGCAATCAGTGGCTGCAGCAGTGATCACCCCATTCAGAAGTGACAGAAAGAAAAGTGATGGGAGGAGACGTGCTGCTGGCATCAGGGGACGGGGGAGGTTAAGGGAGTTGTCTCACTACACGGATTGCTTTTTTTTGTTAAAGATCTTGCAAAAACAAGTCACTATGCAATATGTGTCTATTTACAGTGTCCTACATATTCCTAGATATCCCTCTTGTATGGGCTACATCAGCTCCTCAGGTCGCTATTGCTACAAACCTGTTTGATCTCTCCTGATAGGCTGCCTGCACTGGTCGCTATAGCTACAGACCTGGTGTCCTCAGCAGCACATCAATGCAGGTCAATTGTAGCCAGTAGAAGCCAATAAACACATCCCTGAATTCAAAAATGAAACTGAGAAAATCCAAAATGGGGTGACTTCTGGAAGATTTCACCTGTTCTGGTACTTTGCGGGCTTTGCAAAAGCAACATGATATCCACCAAAATCTTCATATAGTATATTGCAAAACTTGGAAGAAATTGCATAACAATTTAGTGTAGGAAAAAATAAATATTTCATTTTCACAGCTAACACTACAAAAATTTGTGAAACACCTGTGGAGTATACTCACTACACCCTTGCATATATTCCTTAAGGGGTGCAGTTTCCAATATGGGGCCATTTTGTGAGTGTTAATTAAGTTTTAGCACCATAGGGTGTCTGCAAACTTGGAATGGCACCTACAGAAAATCATTTTGAAAATGAGATCCCAGAGTCTGGTAGGTGCTCCACCTACTCTGAGGCTTGTGGTTGAGTGAAATAGCGCACTAGGGTTACATATGGGGTATCTCTAAAAACGGCAGAATTGGGGGAATAAATATTGAGTTGCATTTCCCTGGTCACATCTACCGTGTTCCAGTGAATAAAAAATTAAACTCTGCAAATGAAATTTTACCTCCACCTTGCTTTAATTTCTGTGAAACACTTAATAGGTAAATAAACTTCCTAAATAATGTTTTGAATACTATAAGGGGTATAGTTTCTTAGATGGAGTCAATTATGGGGAGTATCTAACATATAGGCCCCTCAAAGCCACATCAGAACTAGACTGTTCCCTAAGAAATCAATGTTGCTAATTTTCTTGAAAATCTGAAAAATTGTTACTAAATTTCCCCACAATGTCATAAAAATATAATAAAAAAATAAAAAGACATTTAAAAAATGATGCCAAAATAAAGTATACATATGGTAGATGCTAGTTATAAACCATTTGGTGTGGAAAAACTATCTGTCTTGCATGTAGAAATTTTTGAACTTTGAAAATGGCAACTTTTTCCAAATTTTCACATCATTTTGATATTTTTCACAAATAAAAAAGGATTGAGTGGACAAAAAATTACTTACTACCTTAAAGCACAATGGGTGAAATGTCAGAAAAGAGATGCGCACCACTCCAGTTTTAAGGCGCATTAACCCCTTACCGATATTTGACGTATCCAAACATAATGGTTGGGAAGGGATTCCCGCAAATTGACATATGGGTATGTCATGAGGATCATACAAGCACACATCCTCAAATGGAAGGTGGAGGAGCGGAAGCTCTAAAAGTTCAGTGATGTTGTCATGAAGGAATGGAAGAGGATTACAATGGCTGCAACCTGTGAAGCTCTAGAAACTCCGTTCCAAAGAGAATTAAGGCAGTGCTGGAAAATAATGGTGGCCACACAAAATATTGACACTTTGGACACAATTTGTCTATTTTCATTAGGGGTGTAGAGTTAATATAAATCCATCCTTAGTTGTCACCTGTGGCCCTGTTCAAAGTGTGGCCGTTCTAAGTGTGGATGAATTAAAACCAGAATTAAACCAGGATTGAACAATTGCAAAGGTAACAGCTATTCATAGTCTTTTCAACTAATAGCTTGCAAACTTATCTCACACTATGCTTTTCCTTTCATCCATTATCTTAACCTCTGTTTTCCTGATACTAACTGCCTATCCCCAAATACCTTCACTGGGCAATGAGCTTTACATCTCACCATGCATTCTACCCTCTCATTTGTCTGCTGCCACCAACCTCTTCCCCACTACTAATGCCTTCCACACCAAACAGACCCAACCAAACTACAGTCATATCCCCTAACCCAGGACCTCCTCACCACATTCCCACTATTGTCTCTGCCTTTCCTAACAGATTTACTACTACAAACTCCGTTAACCCCTTCAACCTAAAACACATCCCCTTGACCCCTGATCCCCCTATCTCTATCCCAGGAGCTCTCTGGAATGCACGGTCTGTATGTAACAAACTCTCCTGCATACATGACCTATTCATCTCACGTAATTTACTATTCCTTGGTCTGACAGAAACTGGCTAACACTCTCTGACACAGTTTTCCGTGTCACGCTCTCCTTTGGCAACCTCCAACTTACCCATACCCCCAGTAACAAGCATGGCGAAGATGTTGGCCTTCTCCTGTCTGACACCTGTTCCTTTGTCCCAACTCCAACCCTGCCTTTCCTCTCCCTCCCCTCCTTTGAGGTGCATTCTGTCCACATCTACTCCCCCTCCAACCTCCAAGTGACTGTTGTCTACCGACCGCCAGGCCCTGCCACTGCCTTACTTGACCACTTTGCTTCCTGGCTTGTCCACTTTCTCTCCACTGACATCCCTATTATTATCATGGGAGATTTCAACATCCCAATCCACACACCCCACTCTGCTGTCAACAATCACCTTTCACTCTGCTCTTCCTTCAACCTTTCACAGTGGACCTCTGGAGCCACTCACAAAGATGGACACACACTGGACCTCATCTTCACCCACCTCTGCCCCCTATCTGACTTCCTAAACCCTCTCCACCCTATATCTGGCCACAATCTGCTTACCTTCTCCACCATCTCCACTCCTGTCTCACATCTAGTACACCCCCACAGAAACCTACAAAATATTAACCCTCGCATTCTCTTTGACTCTCTTGCACCTCTTTCTACCTTATTCTCACTTGATGACCCAGATGCAGCCACCACTTTCTACAACAATATAATCACCATCACCCTCGACGCAATCGCTCCTTTCACACACAATAGAATCCACAAAATCAGCAGGCAATCCTGGCACACAGACTCTACTAAACAGCTGAGGCAAGCTTTTAGAATTGCTGAACGGGCGCTGGAAGAAAACCAGTTCCACCGCTGACTTCGCCTCATACAAATCAAACAATCACTCCACACATTTAAATCTGCACTCACCTTAACCAAATCAGATTACTTCACCACTCGAATATCCACTCTGTCTCACAACCCCAGGCAACTATTCACCACTATCAACTCTCTCCCCCATCTCTCCTCTCAGCAGATGACTTTGCCATTAATTTCCTACACAAGATCAACCTCATCAGAGAAAGCTTTACCCCACAGTCCCCACCATCCACCTTTATATCTGCACAATGCTCTTCCCCCTTAACATGCTTCCCCACTGATACTAACCTTCCCCTTCTACTGTCCAAATCCAACCTCTCTACCTGTAGTCTTGACCCACTGCCATCCCATCTCATCCCAGACCTTAGTACTTTTATCATCCCAGCCCTCATTCACCTTTTCAAATCTATTGCTAAACTCTGGCATCTTCCCTTCCTCCTTTAAACATGCTACCATCACACTTATCCTTAAAAAAACATCTCTTGACCCCTCCTCATGGTCCAACTATCGCCCTATCTCACTGCTTCCATTTGCCTTCAAACTCTTCGAGCAGCATGTCTGTCATCTGTCATCTCACCTCTCCTCCAACTCTCTTCTTCACCCATTACAATCTGGTTTCCGACCCCACCACTGTACCGAAACTGCCCTAACCAAGGTTACCAATGACCTAGCAACTGCTTAAAGAGGTTTTGCCACGAAGTAAAGTTGACGTGGGAAGCTTGCAACTGAAATAACAAACATTTTCACCGTTCATTATTATTAAAAATTCTGCACCGTTTTTGGCCGAGCTGCTCCTTTAGTGATCCATTGTTTACAGCTCATCTCCAGGGGATCTGACCAGGGCTGAGAGCTCCTCAGTCCTGGTCAGACATGCTCAGATATCACCTCAGGCAGCTACTGAGTGTTCAAACCCCAGGTGCTGTCATTCTACTCCTGTCCTCTGTACTCCTTAGTAATTAGTCAAACAGTGCAAATAAATATAAAGAAACCTCAATGAGGTATGTACATTGATAAAGAGAAAAAATATCCACAGGTTTGGTTCCTGCAGGAATTTGAACCTAGATCACTTGTTCCTGGAGGCAAAAACTTTAACTCTCAGCTACTCACAATGCTTTACATAAAAAGACCTTTCTTTGACTACAGAGAGGAAAGGCCTGGTGATGTCATCCTGTTGGATCACATGATATGCAATTAAAACAAATCACACATGCCTCCTTCTGAGCACACAGAGCTGAAGAGCTGGATGCAGGAGGTATGAAATGAGATCGTGGCAAAAGCCCTTTAAGGTCTCACACCATTACTCTGTCCTTCCCCTCCTAGACCTTTCCTCTGCCTTTGACACTGTTGACCATTCCCTTCTGCTACATATCCTCTCATCCCTCGGAATCAGGGACTTGGTCTTTTCCTGGATCTCCTCATACCTCACTAATTGGAAATTCAGCGTTTCTCACTCTCACGCCACCTCCTCCTCTCACCCGCTCTCTGTTGATGTCCCCCAAGGGCCAGTCCTGGGCCTACTACTCTTCTCTCTCACTCTACACTCTTGGCCTGGGTCAGCTCATATCATCCCATGGCTTTCAGTTGTATGCTGGTGACACCCACCACTACATTTCCAGCCCAGATTTGAACTCTCTGCTCTCTCAGATCCCAGGTTGTCTATCATCCATATCCTCCTTCTTCTCCTCCCGTCTCCTTAAACTTAATGTGGAGAAAACCAAATTCATCATCTTCCCACCATCCCACTCGATCCCGCCACCTGATCTCTCTATCACAGTCAACGGCTCTACATTCTCACCGGTCCCGCAAGTCCGCTGCCTTGGGATAAGCTTCAACTCCTCTCTGTCTTACAAATCACATATCCAAACCCTTACCTCTGCCTGCCGCCTCCACCTGAAAAATATCTTCCAAATTCGCTCATTCCTTGACTTCGACACTACAAAAATGCTAGTCCATGCCCTTGCCCATCTCCCCCCTGGGACACTGCAACCCCTTTTCTGTGGCCCCCCATCTACCCCATTTCTTGCCCCCTTAAACCTTCCTCAACTTGCTCCCCGCTTTTTCCACCTCTCTCCTTGCCTCTCCCCTCCCCCAACCCCTTTCACTGGCTTCCTTTGCCCAGAAAAATTCTTTTGAATTTTAAATAACCATGCCCTAAAAGGCTCCCCCAAAACCCTTTTTCCCCGTCCATAATTTCTGTTTTTAAATCTCCAGATATTTTCCCCTCCGCAATCCCCTGCCCCTAACAAAACCTTCTTCTTGCTCTCCTCGGTCGGCCCTCACAAAAACGTCCCCAAGACTTTCCCCGTTTTTCCCCCTTAAAATCTGGAATTACTGCTAAAACCATCAGTTTTCCCCCCCCACTTTCACCCGCTTCAAAAGAAACCCTTTAAAAAAACCCATCTTTTTCACGTTTTCCTAAAATAGAGAGGGGGAAGAATCGATTCAAAACCAAAGGTGGAATTCGTTTAAAAATTTCCGGAAAAACTTCGGTTCGGAAGGGAAGTCAAATTTTTTGGGGTATTGGGTTTTTTGATGAAGTTTTGCTTTTGTGTTAAAATGGTTTCGGCCCCATGGCGTTACAGGGGCCCCAAAGAAACTCTGGGAGGAAGAAGGGATAGCCCCCTAAACTTTTGGCGAGTTTGAAGCCCAAATCAGGGGCCCCGGCGGGTTCCCTTTTGGTCACCGCTTTTTAAAAAAGACCGACCCGGCCGCTGGGAGTCACACTTCCCCACTGTAGGGACAGGGAAGGTGTCCCTGCGGGTGATAGCGCTTTTTGAAAAAACTGTTTTTTCCCCACAGCGATTTTTGTGGGGGTGTCTCACCTTTTTCTCAGGGTTTTTCCCTCTGAATGTTTTTTTTCTGATTTTTTGGGGTATTGGTTCTGAAAAAAAAGTGTGGTCCATTTCAGCTGAAAATATAAAATTAAATTACCCAAGTGGGATCAAAGAATTTCCCTTTTGTTTTTCTTTAAAGAATAACGGGCTTTTTTCCCAATACAAATAACCATTCTTTTTTGGTGCTAAAATTTTTTGGGCCCCTTTTACATCCGGGGGTTTAAATTTAAAAGCGTTGTTTGTGGGGGTTGTGCAAAAAAAAAAGTTTTTTTTTCCAACCCCCAAAAATATAAAATTTTTTTTTGGGTTTGGCCAAAATTTAAAAAAAGAAAGGTTAATTACAATTTTATCTCTTGTTTTTTTGTGGGGAAAAACCCCATTGAAACCACGCTAAAAAGCTATAGTTTGTGGGGGCTAAATTTCCATTGCGCAATTTAACATACGGGGTTTTAATTAAGGGTTGTTTTGCTGGTGTGTGAAAAAAATAAACCGTCTTTTTCAACCCCCAAATATATATTTTTTTTTTTGGTTAGCCAAATTTCCCAAAAGCAAAGGTTAAATTACAATTTTATATCTTTTTGTTGTGGGCGTAGAAAATACGCCTTTGGGTAAAAAGCTAAAAAGCTATTAGTTTGTGGTGGCTAAATTTTCTATTGCCCCAAATTTACATCCAGGGTTAATTAAGCGTTGTTTTGTGGGTGCTGACAAAAAAAAAACCGTCTTTTTCAACCCCAAAATTTATATTTTTTTTTTTTGGTAGCCAAAATTTCCCAAGAAAAGGGTTTTTAATTACAATTTTATATCTTGTTGTTTTCCCGTAAAAAATTACGCCATTGAACACGTACAAAGTCCCTAGTTTGTGGTGGTAATTCTTTGGGCAATTTACATCCGGGGGTTTTAAATTTTTAAGCGTTGTTTTGCTGGTGTGCTGACAAAAAAAAAACCCGTCTTTTTCAACGCCAAATATATATATTTTTTTTGGTAGCCTAATTCCCAAAGCAAAGGTTAATTACAAATTTTATTTTTGGGTTGTGTGGCGTGGGAAAAATAAACCATTGTAACACGCTACAAAGCTACTAGTTTGTGGTGGCTCAATTTATTTTCGAAATTTTTACATCAGGGGTTAAAAAAAGCGTTTTTTTGTTTGGTGGGTGAAAAAAAACAAAACCGCCCTTTTTAAACCCGCCAAATATTATTTTTTTTTTGGTAGCCAAATTTTCACAAGCAAGGTTAATTAAAATTTTTTATCCCCTTGTTGTGTGGCGTTAAGGAAAATACGCCATTGTAACACGCAAACAAAGCTTTAGTTTTTTGGGGGGGCTAAATTTCTATTGGCAATTTACACCCGGGGGGTTAATTAAGCTTTGTTTTGCGGGTTGTGTGACAAAAAAAACCTTCTTTTTAAACGCCAAATTTATATTTTTTTTGGGGGTTTACCCAATTTCACAAGAAAGGTTAATTAAAATTTTTATTCTTGTTGTGTGGGTAAAAAAATTACACCATTGAAAACACGCTACAAAGCTCTAGTTTTTTGGGGCCTCTTTCAATTGCCCCAATTTTAACATCCGGGGGTTTTTAAGCTTTGTTTTGCTGCTGTGCTGACAAAAAAAAAACCGCCCTTTTTCAACGCCAAAATATATTTTTTTTTTTTTGGGTTAGAAAATTCCCCAAGCAAAGGTTAATTAAAATTTTTTATCTTTTTTTTGTTTTGGTAGAAAATACGCCATTGTAAACACGTTTACAAAGACTCTATTTTTGGGGGTGGCCCCAATTTCTATTCCCCAAATTTTTACATGGGGGTTTAAATTTAAAAGCTTGTTTTGCTGGTTTTTTTGGGGACAAAAATAAACCGTTTTTTAAAAACCCCAAATAAAATATATTTTTTTTTGGTCCCTTAATTCAAAAGCAAATTTTTTAAAAACTTTAAAATTTTATCTTTGTTGGTTTTGGGTTTTAAAAAAACCGCCATTTTTAATCCCGCTAAAAAGCAAACTAGTTTGTGGGGGTTTCAATTCTATTGAAAAATTTTAAATTGGGGGTTTAAAATTAAGGTTTTTTTGGGCTGTGTGACAAAAAAAAACCTCTTTTTTAAACACCGAAAATTATACATTTTTCTTTTTGCATAAATTCCGCAAAAAAAGGTTTAAATTAAACCCTTTTTGTGTTTTTTTACATTTAGTAAAAACCCCAAAAGTGTTTTGTAAAGGGGAAACATCCCAATTTAAATTTTTCCTGGCCTTTTGGTGGAGCGAATTTATACCCAAAGGGTTTTCCCCCAACCCTTTTTTAGGGGCCCATTTGGGAGTCAAAACGGGTGTATTTTTATTTTATAAAGATGTTCATCAACATTTGCCCTGTACATTTTAGAAAAAAACAGTTTGTCAGACAAAAGAGGGGGCAGGCTCTGCAACTGGGTGGCAGTGGCACAAACTTTTCCTGAAAGGGGCCCCAGGTCGCAGCACAGCAAGGGGGTCGCAGAAGGGGTACCGGTGAGGCAAAAACTGCCGAGTCTTTTCTAGGGGGCCGGGTTTTTTAAAGAAAACCCAAGGGTTTTTGGTTTTGGTTTATAGGTCATCCTCTTCCTCCCAGTTGAACCCTGAAAACCCCCACCCAAAGAGTGGGGGGGGGGAACCTCGGGAACAACACTTATTTGGGTTTTTGGCCTCGGAAAGGGCCCTCGGCTTCCCAAAGGGACCGGTTTGGAGGAAAAAGTAGTGACGATGAAACACAAATAGTTTGGGGGGTGTACCCAAACCGCACTTGGGAGCGGGTGAAGCAAAGGGTTTCATCATCGCCCGGGGAAAAGGGAGGGCGTCAGCTTGCGGTCAGGCGGCGGCGCAGCCGCAATTGGGTTGGGTGGGTGAGTCAGCGGGGAAAAGCAGCAGTGTGGGGTTTCGGGAGCCAAGCGGCCAGGGGTAAAAAACCCCCGCTTCGCGGTCCAAGGTAGGGGGCACGGGGGGGTACAATGGAGCCGGAGCCGGCAGTAGTCACTCAGTGCGGACCCGTTGGGGGAAAAAAAATAAAGCTACTCGGGGGGTTTGGTGGCAGTTTTTTGCTAAGACCCCCGGGAAGGAGGGGAATTGGGTATATTTTTAAAATTCTGTGGGCGAAAGTAAAGCGTGGCCAGGGAGAAAATTTGGCCCAAAAGGCCCCTTTCCCCTACACACATGCAGCTTTCCCCATCCGGGGGGTGGGGAAAAACGGGTCAGATGTGGGGGGTCCTTCTGCCGCTGCACCCGCAGCAGGGGCCAAGTGGCCCCGCATGCCTTTTTCCACCCCAGTAAAGGCCCCACCCCCTCTGAAAAGGGGGAAAGCTGTTTTTCTTTGACATCCTTTTCCCGGCCC
Organism: Phyllomedusa bahiana; assembly: GCA_025379985.1. NCBI lineage: Eukaryota > Metazoa > Chordata > Amphibia > Anura > Hylidae > Phyllomedusa > Phyllomedusa bahiana. The sequence goes on along the minus strand of JAODAL010062610.1, from coordinate 9,864 downwards.
AGATGCCCCTGTTCCTGTACTAAAGGGGGCCAGCAGTCGTTCGAGGGGGCGTTTGAAAATTAAAGAGGACAACTGTATGCTTTCCAAACCCCATCCTAAGGTGAAAGCAGCGACCTTTGTCCTTGCCCAAAAGTTGTTGGACTGCAGTCCCCCCCTTTTTTCCAAATGGTGGACTCTCCCACCTTTTCGGGTTGAAACTAATGGTTTGGTCCCGACCCGGAGATGGGGGGTTCCAAGCCGAAATTTTTTTTTCCAAAAAAGGCCCGGAGTAAAAGCATTCATAAATATGTAGAAACAAAAAGGGGGTCAGCCTTGAGCTTATCGGTTTTTTCCCAAAGGTAACACGGCGCTGCGGACGGGTCGGAGCTGAAATTTTACGGTCAGGGCCAGTAATGTCCTTTACGGCCTGGGAAAATTTTGTGTTTCCCCTGCCCGGAACCCCAAACCCAAATTGGACAGGAGACCCCGCTTTCTCCTCCCCGTTGTCAATGTGCCCTGCGCTGGAAAACGGGGAAAGCCAAACGGGATTTTGGGGCCCGCAATTTGGGCCGAGTTTGCTGTGGAAAAAGTGTCCTGAACCCGGCCCCAGTAGGTGGCATCAGGGGGGTGTTCAGTGCGGCGGGGGCCAGGGGTTCCCAAAGGAAAACCCCGCTTGCCCAAAGGGAAATGTTGAACGACGGGCCCTTTGTCAAGATGAATCAGGGGGGAATCGGCCAGGTTTTTCCAAACCCCCCCCAAAATTGCCTTGGGCCCGGGCGTCTGGGTTCAAACTCCCTCCCCCCCAGCCATTTTTGATGCCGCCACCCGTGATGCCCAATCTGCTGATAGTTTCCCCATTGCCCCCCCCGTTTTTTTCCCAGGGACTGGTATGCCCCCAAACCTAACCCACTTGTTTTGTGCCCTCTTGTGCTCATGCTGCTGCTGTGGGGCTGTTGCTTTGACATCCCCCCCTGTGTCATTGTCCCAATCTGGGGCCTGGTATTTTTTCCCACCTCCAGAATGTCATTTTTGCCACTCTTTGCCCCCTGCTGTTGCTCCTGTCATCACCTCCTCTCTGTCATTGTCCCAGGGTTTTTGCCCTCTGCTGCGGCCCCCTTTGACTCCTCTCAGTCATTGTGCCCGCTCTGTGGCCAAATATTTTTTGGGCCATGAAGAATGTCTTTTTCCCACTCTCTGCCCTCATGTTGCTGCTGTGACCCCGGGTGTCCCCTCCACTTGTGTATTTTTCCCATGTCTGACCTAAATGCTCCCTCCCGTGGCGGGCCCCTTTGCCCTCCAACATTTGGGGCCCTTTACTCCTGTTTTTGCCCCTCCGGGAATTTGTCATTGTGCCCTGTTGACCTCTTTCTGCTGATGGGGTTTGCTCCCGGCCCCTCCCACTGTGCCCTTTGGGTTGCCCCTGCCCTGACCTTATCCCTTGTGCTGTTGCCCCTGCCGTCCCCTTTCCCACACTGTGTCTTGAAACCACTCGGGGGCCCTACCCCTTTTTTGGGACTGTGAAGGGGGTCATTTGCCACTGCCTGCCCTCATGCTGCGCCCCCCGGCCTCCCACACGGTTTTCATTGGGGAAATCTGCGGCCTGGAAATGTTTTGCCATTTCCCAAAAATGTCATTGTGCCGGGTCAAACCTATGTTGCTTTTTGGCTGCCGCCGTCACCTCCAAATCTGTCCCTAATGTTGCCCCCTAAAGTTTCTCAGTTTTTTTTTTTCCAGCTTTTGCTGCCATGACTTTATCAGGCAAAGTTCCTGCTTCGTTTTTTGGTCAGTTTTGCCCCATAAGTCCCCGGGGCCCATTTTATATAAACGATTCAAAGACCCGGCGGGCCCTGTGGGGTCATACAAAAAAAACAACTTTTAGGGAAAAACCCAAAAAGGGCTCCCCTGATTTTTTAAGCAGGGAAACCAACGTTCAACAGCACCCTGCGGGTCTGGGCAGCCTGGAAATAGCTGTTTTTTTACGTGATTCGTGCCAAAAGTAATTCGGCCCAAAAAAATTTTTGGGGGGAAAATTCGGCGAAGGGTAAAGGGCCCCGGTTTTTTTGAGAAAATTCCCCCCATCTTACCTAAAACCCTCCCAATTTTCCTTTTTTTCCAATGGTACCAAAACAAACAGGTTGCCCTCACCTACCGTCTCTTCCCCCTTTCCCTTGTAGTTTGTAACCCCTTTTGGGGGGGCGGGGTTTCCCCCTTGCCCTTTGTCCCAATGGAGTTCAATCATCATCATTGTATTGTTTTAAAAAACATGTTTGTATGTAATCCCCCTTTTTAAAATGTACAGCGCCAGGGAAAATAAAGGGTTGTTTTAAAAATTTAAAAATTAAAAAATGTAAATTTTGTTCCCAGCGGTTTAAAACATTGATAAAAAATTTAAAATTTAAAAAAATTTACTTTACTGTAGTGATTCCTCCAAATAGTACCTTAACATGTCACATTCTTTTAAAGGAAACCACTTGAAACCTTTAAAATGGGATGTAACCTTATGTAAGAGGGGGTTTTTTTGGGGGTTTACCACTCCAGCCCCCCTTTTAAAAAGGTTATATTAGAGATGGGGAAGTTCTCAAAAATTCCCGATTCGGGACTTTGCCAAAATTTCCGAAAAAATTTGTTTCGGCCCAAATTTTGCTTCGGGAAAAAATTATTGTTAAAAAAACGGGCTGCCCAGGCTGCAGGGTGCGTAAAAACGTTGTGCCTTTGTTAAAAATATGCAGAGGGGGGGGTTGGGTTTTTGGTTTCCTTCATACAATGTTGTGTTTTAGTAGACAGCACATGACTGCTGAGCTCTTAGAATCGCTTCCCTTTTAAAACCCCCTGGGCACTTAAGAGGGCCAAAAAATGACCAAAAAATCAAGTGGGAAAGTTTGCCTGAAAAATCAAGGCAGCGACAGCTGGAAAAAACCCAAACTGGGGCTCAGGTTCGGGAACAATTTAAATGCCCGAGTGTGAGGGCACGGCCGGAGCCACAGCGCAAACATGAGGTCAGACAGTGGCCCAAAAAACATTCTTTGGGGGTGGCAAAAAAAAGGAGTAGGGCCCCAGAAAAGGGCAAATGGGAAAAAGGGGTTTAAAAGGGGACCGGGGAAACGCAGCATGAGGTCAAGGAAGGGGTGGGCCCCAAAGACATTTTTGGGGGTGGCAAAAAACAGGAGGTAGGGCCCCCGAGTGGCTCAATGGGAAAAGGGGTGGGGGGTGGATGGCAGAGCAGCATGAGGTAAAAGAGTGGCACAATTGGGCATTTTTTGGAGGGGGGCAAAATCAGGAGTAGGGCCCCCCCAGAGTGGGAAAAATTGGGGCACAGAGTGGAGGGGCCCGGCAGCAGCCACCGCAGCCCGCATTTAGGTCAGGGCAGTGGCACAAAGACAATTTTGGAGGGGGCAAAAAACCCCCAAATAGGCACAGAGTGGACAATGAAAAGAGAGTGGAGGTGACCCGGGGAGCGCAGCTGGGGGTCAGAGAGTGGCACAATGACATTCTGGAAAGGGGGCAAAAAACAGGAGTAGGCCCAAAGGGGGCACCCAAAGAAAACAGAGTGGGGGCACACAGCAGCCACAGGGGAGCTTGAGGTCAGACAGTGGACAATGACCCTTCTGGAAAGGTGGGCCCAAAAAAGTGTAGGGCCCAGATGGCACAAAGACAGAGAGTGGGGGGTCATGGCAGCACCAGCATGAGGTCAGGAAGAGTGGAAAAATGACCAGTGGGAGGGCACGCAGCAGCACAGCAGCAGCTGGGGGGGTGACAGTGGACAATGACTTCTGGAGGTGGCAAAAAAAGGGGTAGGCCACCGGTGGCACAAAGGGGAGAGTGGGGGGTGAAGGCAGCAGAAGCATGGGGGTTTTAGGGGAGTGGCACAATGACATTTGGAGGGGGCAAAACAGTAGTTGGCCACAGGTGGCACAAAAAACAGAGTGGGGGGTCCGGCCCGCAAAACAGCAGAAAGGGCCCTAGGTGGACAATGACCCAAATGTGGAGGGGGACCGGGAGGGAGCCCCAGCAGCCGCATGAAGTGACAGTGGGGCCCCAAAGGGGCATTCTGGAGGTGGGGAAAAAAGGAGTAGGGCCCCGAGTGGCAAAGGGCGAGGTGGAAGGGGGACGGCAGCAGCAGATGAGGTCGAGGTGGCACAATGCATTTGGGGGTGCCAAAAAAAGGAGTAGGGGGACAGAGTGGAAAAATGACGGGGAGGGGGAAGGGCAAGGCGCCCCAGCCGAGGTCAGAGGTGGGACAAAGACAGGATGTGGACGGTGAAAGGCGGCAGGCAAAAAAGCGATGAGGTCATAGAGGGGGCACAAGAATTTTTGGGAAAAGGGGCAAAAAAAAGGAAATTTGGCCCAGAAGTGGCACAAGGAAAACAGCGTGGAGGGCACGGCAGCAGCCACAAACAGCATGAGGTTTATAAAAGTGGCAAATGACAGGGGGTTTTGGAGGGGGGGTGGCAATAAACCCGTCCCCCGGTAAATGGTTTGGTTTGGGAGAATTTGGGGAAACTGGCACAGATGTGTGGGCCTTTAGGGGGGTGGCGGGATCAGAAAAGTGGCTGAGGCAGGGAGGGTTTTAACCCCGTCATTTCTCATAGTTTGGGTTTAGGCGTCATGGTGGGTGTAGTCTGACGACTAAGGCATTTTGGGGGTGTGTGGAAATTTCCCGGCCCCCCATCAAAGCCGGGTTCATCTTGACAAAGGGCGTCGTTTTCCCCATTTCCCCTGGAAAAGGGGTTTCTCCTTGGGGGGGAAACGATGGCCCCCGGGCCCCACTGGAAAACCCGCTCTGATGCCAAAAATAATGGGGCCGGGGCGGGGCAGCTCCCCCTGCAAAATCGGCAAGTTGCGGCCACACAACCCGTTTGGCTGCCCCTTTGTCCAAACCCGGGTCTTTAAATGGGGGTTGGGAGAGTGCTGTCCCAAAATAGGCCCCCCACCCGTTGGTTTTAGGGTTACTCCAGGTCCTGCTGCGCTGCTGCTGCTGATGATGCCCCCCGTAAATAGGCGGGGGAAAGGGAAAAAATGGTCATCAGTGACTCCCCGACTTAGGTTGCCTGATTTAGAGGCGGGGACTGCTTACCCCCCCCCCCCTTCCCCCAGCATCCGTGGGGAGTAGTACGGGGGCCCCTGAAGAACCCCCCGGGGGCGGGCCTGTCTGAGGGGGACGATGCCGCACATAGGGAGCAGCCAAATGAATACGGAGGATTTCCTTAAATATTTCAGTTTGTCCCCCCTCTCAATAGCTGGGGAAAAACTCCCCAAATTTTTGGGCCCGGGGGAGGGAAGGGGGCCCAAAAAAGGGGGGGAAACCCGAAGTAAACCCTTGCCGATGCTGACTTTGGGCTGTCACAGCCAGGCAAAATTTGATGCGCGGGCCATCTGTACAAGTGATCCCGGGGGCTCCCTGCCCCCATCTCCACCCGTATATGCTTGCGGGGGCATCTGCCTGTCTCCCCCCATCTCCATCTACCTCCTCCAGTGTCCTGCTCCCCTCTCTTTTCCCCCGGGGAAAAAATTTTAATTTTTAATTTTTACCAAAACAATGCTTCTGCTCCATGTCCTTTCCCCTCCTCCCCCCTCCAGTTTAGTCCCACCAGGGTAAAGTGGCACGAGATGTAGTCGTAATTCCCGCCCTGCCCCGACAGATTTTTTAGCATCTTTTTTCCCGGACATAAGCAGTGGAATGACGTTATTCACCGCAGGGCCCCCGGCAAATGCAAATAACGTGGCCTCCCCAATGGGGCCCCAACAAAAAGGGAGGTGTAAGCATTAAACCCGCCACTGGCTGAACCAAAAATTTCATAGGGGGGTACTCCTGTCGCCTGGAAACCCTAAAAAAAACGTTTTAAGGCCTTTTCTGTTCATACAGTCGGGGCCAAAATGTGAGGCTGGAATTCCAAGGGGGGGAAAAAATCCCATATCAGAGTGTGTTGAGGGGGCCGTTTTACCGCTGCAAAATTTAAAAGGAAAGGTGGGGCTTGGGTTTTCCCGGCTTTGTAGGAAAAAAAAAAAAAAAAAAAATTTTTTTTTTTTAATTTCAATTTTTTTTTTTAATCTTTTTTTTTTTTTCCTTTCCCTTTTTTTTTTTTTTTTTTTTTTTTTTTTTTAAAAGAAAAAACTTTTTTGAAAAAATTTTTTTTTTTTAAAAAGGCTTTTTTTAAAAACCCCAAAACTTTTTTTTAAAAACACAAACCAAATTTTTTGAAAAACGTGCGCCATGAGGGTGATGAACCCTCCTCCGGGTTTCAGCGCGGACTCCATGGGCCCCCCATTGGGTTTTCAAACCCTGGTTCGTTTGCAGTTTTCCGCAAAAACGGATTTCTTTTTCTTTCATGACGCAGAGCAGTTTCCCCCCCTGTGTGACTTCGTTCGCCGAGGCAAGCCCGGTGTAGAACTGCGGGACAAAGCTTTTGCCCACCCCATGTGGTTTTGGATGGGATTTTTGTGGGTGGTGAGGGTGATGGTTGGGGGGTGGAGGAGGGGGGGGGACATTGCGAGGAGCCCCGGGTTTTAAACGGTAGGAGAAGCGGGCGGGCTCCTGTCCCCAAATTGTTGGTTTTGGGGGGGGGCAGGAAGCACATTCAACCCCGTGGGCCGAAAAAGGGCATGAAATGGCCCTATTTTTACCGTTTTACAGCTCCCGACGGGCCACGGGTGCCGTTTCACCTTGGAACAAAGATTTTAAAACTCAAGGACTGGCCCACCCCTTTTGTTCTACATAAATTTTTAAGTGTGGGGCTGCCTTTTTTGGAAAAAAAAAAATTTCGGCTTGGAAAATCTCAAACTGGTCGGCACCCAAACCTTAAAATTCTCTGAACCCGGGGAAGGGTCCACCATTTTTGGGAAAAGGGGGGGGCTGCCCAGTTAACCCAAAAACTTGGACAGGGGGACGGTCAGTTCTGCCCTTAGGGTGGGTTGGGGCATATGTTGTCTCTTTTTCAATCACCTCGTGAACGATGCTGGCGCCATGGTTGCGAGGAAACAGGGGCCTTTGGACCGGGGATTGATGGCAAAGAGAAACCGTCCCCTTTGCGAGGTTTGGGGGAGCCTTGATGGCTGCAATGGGGATGCCCTGCCACTTCGGTGCTGCTGCTCTTGCCGGAAAAGGGTTTGGGTGGGACCCCCACTTGAGCCCCGTTTTCCCAGGCCCCCCGGTTTTGATTTCGATTTTTGTTGACCAGGGCTGTGGTGCCAAAGTTGCTCTTTTGGCCCCACTACCTTTCCTTTCCAAAAACCCCCCCCCCTCTTTACCCTTTTTCGGCTCCCCCGGTGTTTAGCAAAGTATCCGGTATCGGGATTTTAATGCCCAAAGCTCCGCCTGAGTGAAATTTCTACCGCCGCTGCCCCGGAAACCCCTTTTGCTACTATTTTTTTGGACCTGCGAAGCGGGTTTTTTTAAACCCCGGGGGCCCGTTTTGGTCCCCCCTCACACTGTATTTCCCTTTTGACCTCAGGCCCCACAACCCCCTTGCTGGCTGCGCCGCTGCCCGACGGGCCCCGCTGACGCCCCTCTTCTCCTGACGATGATAAGCCCCCTTGGGGCCCCCCAGCTCCCAAGTTTCTGTCGGTACATCATATCAATTTGGGTTTCATCGTCAAATGCTTTTCTCATCACGGTCTTGGTATGCGGGCTGACCCTCACAACACGACCCCCCTTTCCACTATTTCCCCAAAACTTTACTTTGCCACCCACTGCAAGGAAAAAAGGGGAATTGGGGCCCCTTTCTTGCTGCCAAGTAGTCTGATGCCCTCCTCAAATTGTTTTAAAACCCGCAATTTTAGTGGCGCTGGCCCAGCCAAAATGTAGATTCTGGTGAGGGAACCGGATGGGAAGAGGCGGGTTGGGGGACCCGGGGAGGGCCGGCCCCGTTTCCCTCCCGGGGCCCTGCCAACTAAGGGTTTTGTCTGAGTTTTCCCCCCGAATCTTGGCTGGGGGTTTTAAAATGTCCTTTGGGAGGAAGTGGATGACCTAGTCAACCAAAACAAGAACCCCTTTGGGGTTTCTGGTCCCCACATGGCCGTGGTGACGCGGCCGTTGTGGCCTCACCGGGGACCCCCGCTGCAACGGGCCCCTTGCTGTGCTTGGGGCCCGGGCCTGTCCCGGAATGTTTGTGCCTGCCAATCGAGGTGAAAGGGCCCGCCACCTCTCTGTCTTTAAAAATTTATGTTTGGGTTCCCAAAATTTTACGGGCCCGTTTGATGAAAAATTAAACTGTATATGATAAATTTAAAAACCCCGTATTTGGGCTCCCAAATGAAACCCAAATAACAAGGGTTTGGGAAACCTTGGATATAAATTTTCGCTCCCCAAACCCGGCTTAATTAACCCTTCGGTTATGAATTATGCTACAGGCAAAATGTCTTCTTTGGCGGTGAAAAAGAAGTATCTTTTAGTGAAACCAAAACAGAGAAACAACCTTAAAATTTAAACCCCCGGATGTAAATTGGCAAAAAAAAATATGCTGCCAAAAAATTTTAAAAGCCCTTTTTGCGTGTTAAAAAGGGGGTGTATTTTAGGGTACACAAAAACGAAAAAATTGTAATTTAAAAATTTGGGTTTTGAATTATGTACTGGCAAAATGTCTTTTTTGGCGGTGAAAAAAAAAAAGTTTTTTTTTTGTGACCCCAAAAGCCAAGAAAAAAACCCCCCCCCCCCCCCCCCCAAAAAAAATTAAAAAAAACCCCCCTGGAGGGAAATTTCGCAAAAGAAATTGTGCCAAAACCCAAATTACCCGCTTTGTTTTGCTTTTTAAAAATGGAGTGTATTTTTGGGTACAAAAAAAACAGAAAAACTTGTAATTAACCTTCGATTATGAATTAGTAAAGGGAAAAAATTTTTTTTTGGCGGTGAAAAAAGAAGTTCTTTTAGTGGGCCACAACAAGTAAAACGCTTAAAATTAAACCCCCGGATGTAAATTTTCGAAAAAGGAAAATTTAGCAACCAAAAATTACCAGCTTTGTTGCGTGTTAAAATGGGTGTATTTTTTCGGTACACAACAACAGAAAAACTTTTTAATTAACCTTCGGTTAAAGAATTATGCCTACAGGCCCAAAAAGTAAATTTTTTTGGGGGTGAAAAAGAACGTTTTTTTTTTATTTACCCACAGCAAAAAAACAAGCTTTTTTAACCCTGGAATTAAATTGCGAAAAGAAATGGGGCCCAAACCAAAAAAGAAGTGGATTTGGATTGGGGAAAAAAAATGTTTTCCCTTTAAAAAAAAAACAAAGGAACAGGCTTAGATAACCTTGGATATTCAAAGTTTCTGGAGGGAGATAGGGATTTAAAATTTTATTTGCAGCTGCATTGGGCGCACACTGGATTAAAACCAAAATTTCCCCACAAAATTTAGAATTAGAAATGTTAAAAGGGTGACATTTAAAAAAGTATCCATATGTCCAGATTAAGGGGTTAATTCTCTGGTAACTTTTCCCCTATGCTTAAGCTGATTTTACCCCAGAAATCCTTTTTTTTAATAACCGATTGCTAGTGAACTTTGGTGTGAAAAAATAAAAAAAAAAAGCTAATTAGTGATCCCTTTAATGAACAAAAAATCGTGAAGTAAAAAAAATGTCCCTTCCCAAAAAAACCCTAATAACTGTTAGTTTCGATAAAGAATAAGAACATGGGGGGGGACCTCTTCTAATTCCCAATTTAAAGGCCCCTGTTTCCCGGGCTAACTTTGTACCTAAATTTAGTGATGTTTTTCTTAAAAATTTATGTTTAGCTTATGTAAATCAAAGGAACACCCTCCCAAAAAACGGGTTTTATATTCAGGATGCTTTAACAAAAAATTTTGAAAATTTTGGGCTCAGGAAAATCTGTCTTCTGTGTCATTGCATCACGACCCGGGTCATCAAATCCAAAACGGCAACCACCCAATTTTCCTGAAG
>JAODAL010062609.1:0-19665 GCA_025379985.1 Phyllomedusa bahiana | reverse complement strand
TAACAATTTTAATGATTTTCCCCCCTTTTCCCACATAAAGACGGTTTTTGCCCCTTAAAAGGGGTATCTCAGCTAAAATGGGCATAGTGCGGGAGTGAAATCCGGTATGGCTCCCCAAGGATTGTAAATCTGTTATATTCTCTGTTGAAAAAAGGCTTAAAAACGGGAAAAACCCACTGAAGTTTTGGCTAATGCAATCCCAGGACTTTTTCCCCAGAGACAAGTGGCCCAATAAGTTACTTAAAAAGCTTACCTAAATATGGCTACACCGTTCCTTTCTTCTCTACTGCGCCTGCGTTTATCTTGTTTAAGAGTTTATAAAAAATATGTGTGTAATGCTCTGTTTGTCAGTTGTGTTGGAACATGAAGAAATTTGACCCAAAACCCTGTGTTGATCAGTTTCTTTTTTCGGCCGATATAAGTTCCTCGCTGAAATTTTGGAATAGGGGAAAAAGGGTGAACCCCCCATTGTTGGTAAACGCCCCCGAACTACGGGAAAAATTTTGAGACTCTGGTTTCACATATTTTGATCAAAGATTTTTTTAAGTCCCCACGACTTTAAAACTATTGGGACTAAAAAAAAAAAACACCTACCTACACCCCCTTTTGGGGCTAATTGGGACCCACCAACCCAAAAAATGTTGCTATCAATTTCCCAAAATGGGGTCTAATTATTACCTTGGGGCTATTTCCCTCCCCACCTGGGGCCCTATTTATTTACCAATTTTTGGGTCTACCCACCAAACCCTCCCTGGGGCGGCTCTCCCACTTATCCAACGGGGGTCTACCTTCCTAAATAGGGCCTACCTATCTACCTGGGGCCTTGTCCATTTGGCTACCTACCTAGAGTCTACCTAGGGAAAAAATAATGACTCATGAGAGAAGAGAACGACTCATCAGATAAAAAGTCTTCTCTGAGTCCCTGGATGTCAGGGGTTATTTTGCTTCTATATTGGATCAGTGCTGTATTCACTGTCATGTGATGCGACCTGAGCTGGTGTCTGACCTCTATGTGGTCTCCATATGACAGTGTTGTAGGTTATATCGGCAATAGTATAGTGGCAGCGTACACTAGTCCCTGATTGTAAAAGTAAGTGCACCCTTGTCCCTGACCCTGTGATTAGGAGTTATACTTTTACTTTCTTGCTGGTGTTTATAGTGTTGTTTATTTTAGAAAGTGGTGAGATGCATGACCAAGGGAAATGTGGAGGTAGATAATGTATGTGGGCTGCTGGTGGGTGGAGGGGGATATGGATGGAGCTACTTAGCCATGTTTCTATCATATGTTAGACTGTGACAAATGTGTGAGACAGACATGTGAGATAGACAGATATGTGTACTACACAATACAGTTCTGTTTTGTACACTATATTATGTAGTAAAATGGACGCATTTATCTCTGAGAGGCCGGTGATATTTTCAGGCACAGTACCTGTAGCTCCAATATCAGCTCCACGTGGGCCCCAGGCCCCCCAGTCTGACCCTGCAACTATAATGCAACAAAAACCATTAAAAGAACAGTGTAAATAAATATACCATCCATCAGAATCAACCATAAATTCTTACATTACTGGATCAATTTCCATATCGTATCATATTCCATATCATAATTAGAATTGTGGCCTCTCTAGAATGATTAGGGAAAAAAAGAATAAGGAGTGAGATGCTGTCCCTTTAAATAACAGATGTATAGAATCCTATGTTAAAGGGGTATTCCCACCACAGCCATATTGATAGGATATGCCAACAAAGTCTGATATGTGTGGGTCCCACCTCTGGAATGGGCCCCTGAAGGTGTTAGCTCAGAATCAAGAGGTGGTGGTGCTTGTGTACTACTCTCCATTCTGCTCTGTTGGAGTTTCTAATACATCCAAACACACCACTCACCTGTACTCGGAACTCCCATTGAACAGCCTGGAGAGTGTACAAGCGTGGCCAGGTTTCCATTCTGAGCTGAGACTTTTGAAGGCCCGTTCCCGAGATAGGTGTGTGTCACAGAGGTGGGACCAAAAATATGGGAATCTAGTAAGAGAACAAAGATTGACTTTAAATAACTATATTTACTATATTTACTATTTTGATGAAGCCAGTTAGCGGGTGAAACATGTTGGAGAGGTCAGGCACGACATTTTAATTTGTGATTTTCTACCTCTTTTCACTGTGTTACCCGCTGCAGAGGGTTTCACAAGGAAACCTTATATGCTTCATGCCCATCAGAATAGGGATGATTGCCCAAGTAAGATGTTTTTGGATTCCTTTTTGCAGTTAGCAAATCACTGTGTATATATAGGGTTTCCCTGCTGATATAATAGGTGGTGTTCCACCAGATTTGATAATAGAAAAGGAGTTATTCTTTCAAAATTAGAAAGGGATACATTTATGAGACAAATTGAGAGGTTAGAAAAGAGGTTTTTAAAAAGTGTGTTATAGAGGTTAAGTGTTGTACATAATAAAAGTTAAGTTTTAGTGCTTTATAGACTGAGAACTGATAGAGTTTAAGTTTGCCTATGGCAAAATAGTAAATACAGAGGTGGGACCGTCACCTATTAGGCTTTGATGATATATCCTAGCGATAACATCAAAGAACATGATGAGAACACATGATTACATGTTAAATGGAAAAACGCTGGGTAAAAGTGACATGGAAAAGGATTTGGGAATCCTAGTGGACAGTAAACTTAACTATAGCAGCCAGTGTCAGGCAGCAGCTGCCAAGGGGTTGTATTAAAAGGGACATAGATGCACATGATGAGAACATTATTCTCCCATTAAACAAGTCACTGGTTAGACCACACATGGAATATTGTGTACAGTTTTGGGCACCAGTGCACAGGAAAGACATTGTAGAGCTTGAACAGGTACAAAGGCGGGCAACAAAAATAATAAAAGGACTGGGTGGACTGCAATACCCAGAAAGATTAGCAAGGTTAGGGTTATTTAGTTTAGAGAAAAGACGGCTTCGAGGGGACATAATAAATATGTTTAAATATATTAAGGGCCAATATAGAGATCTCGCTAAAGATCTATTTATACCCAGGGCTGTATCTAGAACAAGGGGGCATCCTCTACATCTTGAGGAAAGAAAGTTTCTACGTAAACATAGAAAGGGATTCTTTACTGTTAGAGCAGTGAAACTGTGGAACTCTCTGCCAGAGGAACCTGTCCTGTTGAATTCACAAACAGAGTTCAAAAAAGGGTTTGGATGCATTTCTAGAGTGTAATAATATAACAAGTTGTAGTGACTAGGATTCTGGAGAAGGGTCATTGATCCAGGGATTTATTCTGATTGTCTGATTGGAGTCGGGAAGGAATTTTTCCCCTAAAATGAGGACAATTGGCTTCTACATCATGGGGGCTTTTTGCCATTCTCTGGATCAACACTTTAGCAAAATAGACTGAACTGGATGGATGCCTGTCTTTTTTCAGCCTTACAAACTATGTAACTATGTAACACCCTTTTAAATGAGCTTCCTGTAGTAACACCAATGCAGAAGACTTGTTTTAATTAATGTATAACCAAACATTTCCATCAATCCTTTTGTTCCAAGAAGAAAAAAACTGAAAAATTACTCAAAAAATAGAAAATTTAAAAAAAAAAACTTTCCCTCCCAACAGGTCCCTCTACCCCATCATACTCCGCCATAGTGTGATTCATCTCTGCACTAAACATCCCTCCACTCATTAATCCTAGAAAAAAAGTTATGACACTAACCACACCCTGCTTCATTATAAGGCCCCGTTCACACGGCTTATTGCCGACGTAATTGCGAGGACGGATTTCGCCCCACAATTACGCCGGCAGGCGTGCAGCGGGGCGGGGGGCCAGCAGCTCGCCGGCCCCATAGACTGTCATTATCTACGGCGCGTACACGCCGTAAATATTTCACATGTCATGGAATCCATAGTTCTCTATGAGAACTGTGGATTACCGTAGTTATTGGGACGGATTGGAGCCGTACTGCAGCGCAAATACGGCGCGCAGTACGGCTGAAATCAGTGGCCAAATAAGCCGTGTGAACGAGGCCTAAGACAAAACCTGGCTACATAGAGTACTTGTACGATACATCTTGTCTGTAGCCTCACAAATCTCAATGTTCAGCCCTGAAATAGCATTTGTAACACATTCACTATAAAAATGCATTTCTCCTCTTTATTTTTCACAGTCTAGCCAGTCAGAAACCTCTTGTGGATCCAAGAAAAATAACATTTTATCCCTATAAATAATCTGCAGTTTGGCAGGAGACACTATACTATATTGAATGCCTGCTATTCTTAGTCTCTTTTTGATTTTCAAATAGGAAACCCTTTCCCTCTGGGTTGCGGCAGAAAAGTCAGGATAGATACTTTTTTTTCAACAGAGTACATTAATCCTATTTTCCTGGAACTTTTAAAAAATGCAATGTCTGTTCACAGATGACAAACACTTATGCAATATACACAGTCGAGTCACATTATTATGACCACCAGCTAATGTGCATAGTACCCTCCGTGTGCAGCACGAACAACAGTTACGCGTGCTGTAGGTGACTCATTAAGGGCCTAATAGGTTATCAAAGGTATCTGGAACCATGCTGACTGCATCCCACAGCTGCTGGAGGGTGTGTGGGGAGGATCCATAGAGCGAACATGGCGATTACGGTGGTCCCACAGATGCTCAGCTGGGTTTAAAGGGGTTGTCTCACTACAAGGATTGCTTTTTATGTTAAAGATCTTGCGAAAACAAGTCACTTTGCCATATGTGTCCATTAACAGTGTCCTACCTATTCCTAGATATCCCCTCTTGTATGACCTGCATCAGCTCCTCAGGTCGCTATAGCTACAGACCTGTTTGATCTATCCTGATAGGCTGCCAGCACTGGTTGCTATAGCTACAGACCTGGCTTCTACTGCAGTCTAGTAGAAGCCAGTAAACACGCCCCTGAATTCAAAGTGAAACCAAGAAAACAGGACTGAGGTAAGATGACTCAATGTAGTGAGACAACCCCTTTAAGTCTGAGGAATTAGGAGGCCAACGGTATTACTTGGCAGTCTTGCTCATGCACTTTCAACCAATGTTGGACATTCCTAGCTGTGTGACATGTCACATTGTCTTTCTGTAAGATCCCATCCGACTCAGGGAGGCAGTCTGCATGTATGGGTGTACATGATCTGCAAGGATGGATTCATACCTGAATCGGTTGAGAATGCCTTCCACATGGATGAGTAGGCCCAGAGAATGCCAGAAAAACATTCCCCAGACTATAATACTGGCAACACCAGTTACTGTGCTTCCAGCAATGGTTGCAGGGTGTTTGCTCTCTGATGTTTCTCACCTGACATGCTGATGTCCATCTGTTCCATAAAGCAGAAAACGTGACTCCTCAGAGAAGGCAACCCCTTCCTAATCAGCAGAAGTCCAATTTAGATACTGTTGTGAAAATGTAAGCCTTTCCTGCTGATGAGGCTTGGTTAGCAGAGGTGCAATGACCATCCATCTGCTTTGTACCTCCATACACAGTTGGGTTCGCTGAACTGTTATTTTAGACACAAGCGTCTCGTAGCTCCTTGGTTCATTTTAGTGGTGAGCTGCTTCACTGTAGCACAGGGGTGTCAAACTGCGGCCCTCCAGCTGTTGGGAAACTACAACTCCCATCATGCCCACTGTTATAGATTATATAAATGCATGATGGGAGTTGTAGTTTCCCAACAGCTGGAGAGCCCGCAGTTTGACACCTGTGCTGTAGCATGTCCATCCACCCTCGCATACCTTGGTAACCAATGTTCACCTCTCACATCTCACAGTTAAATCATCTGTCAACTCGCGATATACTTTCACCACAGCAGCACATGTACAGTTCACAGACTGCGCAGAGATACAGCCCAGCTTTGTCTGAAAGCAAATAATCATCCATTTTGCAATTCTGATAAATTGTCCCATTTATCCATAAAAGCAATGAGGGATATGTGTGAAGACGGCCTATCATACACTTTACATACCCAACGAGCCAGCTCATCACCTGCGACTTTCTTCATGAACCATGTGTTCCCATATGTTGAAAGTAAGAAGTGGTCATAATAATATGACTCAATGGTGTAGTTCATGCAGATAGTGGAAGGTCATTTCAGGGCACTCTTTGGGCTTCTCTCAATCCTAAATGGGTCAGAGGGACCCTTCTTACTCAGAGGTTCAGTTCTCCAATTGTGAATGAAAGAAGTCACAGATCGAGACTCGAAACCTTCAGGAAAAAGCAGAAAATTATGTTAATGGTGATGGAAGTGATCCTGTAAATCCGTCACTATATGCATCTTCAGCATATTCGTTGTATCTGGATCTACTTCTCCACTAATCCAGTATTTTTCGCTTCCATCAACCTTATACTTCCCGATTTTGGTTAAACGCTCTCTATATCTTTGAATGTTGCGCCTTATTAAGGAAGTGTCAGATTTGATGTATGCAGTTTGATCAACCAAGGACTTAAAGGGGTTGTCTCGCTACAAGGATTGCTTTTTATGTTAAAGATCTTGCAAAAACAAATCACTTTGTAATATATGTCCATTAAAAGTGTCCTACCTATTCCTTGATATCCCCTCTTGTATGGGCTGCATCAGCTCCTCAGGTCGCTATAGCTACAGACCTGTTCAATCTCTCATGATAGGCTGCCAGCGCTCGTTGCTATAGCTGCAGACCTGGCTTCTAGTGCAGCCTAAGAGAAGCCTGTAAACACGCCCCTGAATTCAAAACGAAACCAAGAAAACAGGACTGAGATAAGATGTAGTGAGACAACCCCTTTAACTTCAGCATTACAACCATGAATTGCCAATAAGATATTCTGTAGCTGAGTATCTAGCAATAGTGCATCACAAGCCTGTGGTGTTCTTTTTTTTACCAACTCAACAGAAGTCTCTGAACCATTAACCCCTTCCTGCTGCAGAGATTTTTGTTGCCCGGTATGCATTTTTACCCTGTTACCCTGTATTTCATTTTTCCATCTACATTTTTGATGCTTTCTAGGACAAGTTGTATTTTTAATGATACTATGTACTGTACCATATAATGAACTGTGAAACAAAAAAAATTCTTTGTGAAGCGGAACGGGGAAAAAATGCAGTTGCATCATTTGTTTATTGCATTCTAAAAAAACATGCTATCTTCATTTTGTGGTTCAGTAAGGTTCCAGCATTACTGAATTTTGATTCTTTTTGTCATGTATTATTATTTAAAAAAAAAAAAATTGATTGGAATTTGCTTTGCCATTTTCTGTCTACTGACCTGTTTAAGGGCTTAATTTTTGCAGGTGGACGGGTCATTTTTATTGGTGTTGTTTTGGGATATGTACAACTTTGTAGTCAGTTTTTATTCCAGTTTTTATTTATTGTTATTTACGTCAAATTTTTATTGTTTTTTATATGTGAAATTCGAAAGGGGCTGTTTTAAACTTTTATTATTTTTTATATGTTTAAACTTTTTAGCTATCTTTTTATTTTTTTTTACTTGTATTTTTACCATTAAAGGTCACATTCATTTGTAGACCATTCTGGAATAGTAATATATTACAGAATAGTGTTTAGTTATAGCTTTGCTATTACACCCTACCTCAGGCAGGGTACAGCAGGAGAAGTAAGTTATCGGGTATGGGAGCTTCATTAGGTGTTCAGCTGACATAAAAATAGGTACGCACCTCACAATCGCATTGTTGCGGCTAGAGTAAATGGGGGTTAGAATGGAGCTCTGCACCATTTTGAATTGGCGTAAATGCTGTAGTTGCTTAGACTGTGGAATCTAAGTAGTTAAAGGGCAAGGTACAGAGTTATCTTGGGTCCCAGCGGCTAAAGTCAGGTGCCAGTTGTAACTAGCAGTTGGCTCCTGGTATGTATGGATTGGCCTTAATTTGTGAGCCTGTTCTATAAATCCTTCTCGACAATATGATATAAATCTATCAAATAAGTATATCCTCTACACTGTGGGAAGGGTAAACACATAGCCAGCTAATATTGAGACTCTGAGACTTGTTATCAATGGACTAAAAGTTGGTAACTTTCCACTTTGCTTGAAAATGCACAGTTGGAGTTTTTGAGGGAAAATCTCAGACAGTGAACTTTGCACCATCTGGAAAAGATGCTGAGTCATTCCCATAGGCCAGAATAGAAGCTCTATACAAATGTATGGGAGACTGAATTTGTAACAACAACATTGTAATGTTTGTGCTTCTACACAAAACCCCTCCCATTAGAAGATTCTAGATCATCTAGAAACCATATAAAAAGCTAGCACTCAGAGCCCTCCAATTGTTTTTTTATTTCTGGCTACACAGGTAAAGCGTGTCATAGTTAATGCCCCATAGGATTAATTCAACTGAGTAAATAAGCAACTCAAGTGCAGTAATAACTGCAGTAAAAGCCAGCAGCAGCCACAATCTTGTGACGCAATAACCACAGCTAAGTGGAAAGTCTCATCCAGCTTCAGACTGCATGCCTCACAATAAGGTAGTAAGGTCCCCTCTTTTATTAAGGGTGAGCAGAGTTGTAAAGATAATTTCCTGTACATGTCTCTGTAGCACCAGCCTCCCATTAGGAAGCTTGAAACAATTGGTCTGACGAATTCGCAAAGATAATGATGAATGTAACATACTTGTCAATCCATATCTTGTATCATAACTATTATGTGATGTCCTTTTTGATCATTAGAATATAGTTTACTCAGTTTACAGTATAAAGACATCCCTTGTTTTCCTTTGTAACCTTAACTAGCCTCTCTCAATAAAGAATAAACAACGTTAGTTAGCTCACTTGAGCTTCCTTGATTTTTGCATGTGCCGATTGCTTGCGGAGCTCAGAAACCCCAGTCAACTCCAAGCTGGGAGAAAAAGCAAATATCCTTCAAAGGGAATACTCCAGTTTACCACGCATAGAAATAGAGTCATGAGATGGCTTTGCTATTTTCTTAAAAATTTCTTCAACTTTATTTTTAATCCATTAAAATAAGCATGGCATGTCCGGCGACCCGGGTTGTACTATATGCTACCTCATAAGCTCCTTCATGCCATGCTTATTTTAATGGATTAAAAATAAAGTTGAAGACATTTTTAAGAAAATATTAACGCCATCTCAAGACTCAATGCGTGGTAAGCTGGAGTATTCACTTTGTAGGATATTCTCAATAAAGAATGTTAAAAAGACAGCAATGTAAATATTTGTTCATGTATTTTTATGTTACAGGCAGTCCCCAGGTTATGAACAGGATAGGAACTGTAGGTTTGCCCATAAGTTTAATTTTAATTATAAGTCAGAACAGGTCCATTTATTAAATGTAACTACAGCACAATTTTTTTTTTAGTTTAGGATAGTGCAGGGGAAGGTTAACACCCTTTTTACATTTGTTTTGCTGTCTGTGCCCCTATTTAGAAGATTTCTCTGCCGCCTCCAATGTAAAATTCAGTACTGTACTGTATCAGCAACCATACAATTAGTACACGTGTGGCATACTGGCATTTGAAATTCCACAGCTACGAGTTGCTGTGGAACATGGAACTACAAGTGCCAGTATGCCACACATGTACTAATTGTATGGGTGCTGATACCATACTGTACATTAGAGATGGCCAAGAAAGGGTGGGGAGGTGGGGGGATCGGGAGCAGTAAGACCTGCCATGCCGGGGTCGACAACGAAAGACCAGTGCGGCTTAAAGGGGTTGTCTCACTACAAGGAATGATTTTTATGTTAAAGATCTTGTAAAAACAAGTCACTTTGCAACATGTTTCCATTAGCAGTTTCCTACCTATTCCTAAATATCCCCTCTTGTATGGACTGCATCAGCTCCTCAGGCTGCTATAACTACAGACCTGTTTGATCTCTCCTGATAGACTGCCAGTGCTGGTCACTATAGCTACAGACCTGTATGTATTTTGGCGCTCAAACGGCATTTTTTTTTTTTTGCGAATTAGTAGCGTAGAAAAATTTCTGGCTCAGGTAAACCACTTTTAAAGTTCTCTACCTGTTCCAGCAGTAATGCACCTAGATTTGCCGCACTGAGGCTATAAATCTGTAGCTTAGTTCGGTTGTAGTGCGAGACGCCTCCAGCACCCCCTCCCATTTCAGGCGCATTACAAAGTGCTGCAGGTGCTTTATAATGCACCTAATTATGGAGTGCGCCTGATTAAAAATATAGCGAACAGGACTGCGTCAATTTTTGGGCTAAAAAGACGCCAGACTTCTGGAACAGCCCCATACTTACATGTTGCCCCTGGTGTCCTCAGCAGCTCATAACTGAAGGCCAGTAGAAGCAATTTAACACGACCCTGAATAAAAAAATGCAACCGAGAAAAATGGACTGGGGTAAGATGAATAAATGTAGTGAGACAACCCCTTCAGCAGGGAGCTGTTGTCGGTCTAAAGATGGAGCTTCCTAGCGCAAGGTGGGTGGGAGGGAAGAAGGTTAAAAAGTGCTTCGGTGCTGTGCCAGCAAGCAGTGGGCAGGGGATGTTCTCACACTATGGGGCATCACTGGGTGTGTAACATCAGCACACTGATGTCACACCCCATAAGTCTCTGATTGTAATCCGTAGAGAGATGTAAGTCAGAATGTTGTTAGTCGGGGACTGCCTGTATTTTCCTGTTGAAGGTATGCTTTTGCTCTAATAAACAGGGCCGGGACGATGGGTAGGCAAAGATAGGCGGCCGCCTAGGGCTCCACTTCATCCCAGGCAGGAAGGGGGCACAAATAGGCATGGAATGGACTGAAATTGACATTGGGAGGGCAGAGATGGGGCGAACTGCCTTATTTGACTAGGGCACCAGAATACCTTGTCCCAGCCCTGCTAATAAAACTAGAATCACTCACATATGCTATAATAAGTAAATCAAAAATGAAATACAACACTTCCATACCTGTCTAGAGATCACAAAAGTTCAATGTAACTTCACTCTACCAGGTATATACTCTGCTCTGAGATGTCATTTGTAGTTGCCTATTCAGCTTCTTTTTGCATGTGAAATTCAGCTTTTCCTACAATCTGCAACAACTTGAAAGAGGCAGGTGGTGGATGCTGTGGGCTGCATGCAGGCTTATTTGTAGAACCATGCCAGGAGTGGAATCTATGGAGCCCCCTGGCACCCTTTATACATTTATAGAGATCTGGTCTGCGGTACAGGGGACTCCTAAGCTGCTACCCGAACATGGTCATCTATGACGGAAGCTGATGTTCAAGGGGCATGGACAATAGGTGTAGTCAGACTGAAGATTGAGGCAGGTGGCGTTATTGTAAGGTGAAAGACAAAACAAAAGTATGGGAATTGTCCCTTTTAATAGTCACTGGAGATCTGTAATAGGAGGGGGGCAGATTGGCAATGCACACTGGCCCTTTAAGGGTATGTTCACACGGCTTAATATCGGCACGCATTTTGCTGCGTATCTGCGCTCTAATACGGGCGAGATGCGTGCCGACATTTCGGATTATCTCTACGATCGTATTGTTACGTGCGGGGAAATAAGTGACATGTCAATTATTCGCGGTGAATATGCGCTGCGAGTAATGAATGTCAATAGGGCGCGCCGCGGAAGTACACGCGTATTAGCGCGAGCTCCCAAAACATACGATGTACGCGCTGCAGTACATCGTGTGAACATACCCTTAGTAAGAAAGGACCAGCGCACGGGCTATGAAGAAGCCACGGAGGATTGGATAACTGGCAGAGCAGCCACAGTGGTAAAGCAGGAGGCTACAAGGACAGGCACAGGGTTAATCGCCCATGGTTATGAGCCATATTGTAGTTTATGACACAATCTTAATCTATACTGGAAATATATTGCCACTGACTAGAGCCTGAATTCGTGCTCAGTTCCCAGCAGTAATGTTCCAGCAGCCCCGTCTGGGATTTTCATAAGATATAAAAGACATGGAAAAGCAGTGCAGTCTAAGGTAACCCATGTCTCCATGTCCTACCCTGTGACAATGCGTCCTACAGCTGTCAGGGAAAGTAAAGCAATTGTTGTTCATTAAGAGTTTCCCGAGCCAACAACAGATTCCAGCATCACTCACGGCTTTGATCTTCTCTTTGGGATCATCAGAGAGGTATGAGATTGGGAAGCAAACATCTGCGTGTAAGTCTGAGTCACTGGTGAACTAAAGACGTGATAATGCAGGAAGGCACTGAGATACCAAGTCAGAGTCTGGTGTCTTTACGTGATCCAACAAAGAAATCGTAATCCTGTACCTTGTATGAGTATCACAATATCAACTTGATCTCTACTTGGGCAAAACATCCATCAAATATATGCAGGCATAAAGAAAATCAAATCAATTGCAAACTGTATAAGCAGATATAAAGAACTGTTGCCAGCCTCTGATGAGGTCAAGCAACTTCCCACGTGGTCCATTAAATGTACAGCAGAGATAGAATTGTTGGAGTGCATACAAGTTTTATAATAACAAAGTAAGAGGATAATACTGCAGTGTCAAACAAGAATATGCCAAGAAGTAAGGCGAAATAAGACGCATATGTTAATCTATCTAAGGCTACGTCTAGACACGACAGTGACTTACTGTCGTAATCTTAAGCGGATTCAGTATTTAGAATCTTCAAAACATCCCCATAGACTTCAATAGAAAATCTGACAAGTATTTTATCCTCTGCCGCGTGAACGCAGCCTTAGGATAGTTAAAATTCTGTTGGAAATCCGATGGAGTGAGTTTGCGCTAAAAACCGCAGTCGGTTTTTGGATTTCTCGCTGGCCCAGGACATTGGGGTTAAGGGAATCCAGTGGAAGATAGAATATGTTGTATCTTCTGCCGGAAGGCCAGCAGTTATAAAAATAAATAATAATAAATATTAACAATATAGATAAAAATATAAAACCCACAGTAGAAAATCCATGCTGTGTAGACTGCAGCACGGATTTTCTACTGCGGTCTATACAGCACTGGTTACAGTCTGGAAAATCAGACTGTAACCAGTGCTTTGTAGACATAGGCTTAGGAGGCACCATGCTGTTAGTCTGGCGACTTTAGAAAAAATCTAATAACATACGGTACATGTCCACATTATGATGATTTTAAACAAAGCTTAAACATTGACAAATAGTGAAGAGAATACTAGTATTTAATTACCTAAAATATAATCAAAAAGCGAGCTTCTAGTCTGTCCTTACATCCATTACCATCTAGTATCGAGAATATTCCAATGAGCAATACGTTGAATATCTTCCCTCTAATTATTACAACTCATTATGAATTCCTGCTTACAATGTAGTCTGTGCAATACTCTAACACCAAAGTAAGGCCGTGTTCACACGGCTTATTCCCGACGGATTTGTGAGCCGTATTGAGCGCACAAATTCGCCGTGAATACGGGGCGGGACGGGGGCGGGGCCGGAGCGCGGCGGGGGCGCCGCTCCCGGCCCCATAGATAATGCATTGTATACAGCGCGTCCGCGCCGTAAATAATGTGCATGTCACTTTCTCCCCCCGCGGCGGATTTGCCGAGCGGGGAGGAGCGACGGAATCCACTGTTCTCTATGAGAGCAGTGGATTACCGTAATGACTCCGACGGATTGGCGCCGTATTGAAGCGCAAATCCGGCGCGGAATACGGCGCCAATCCGTCGGCAAATAAGCCGTGTGAACGGGCCCTTACAGTTGGAGGGCTACATACCTTAAGAATGTGTCAAAATCTTTATTCCAAATACAAAATTATATACATGATTACAAAAAGGAGGCAAGAACCAAAACAAACAGGCACTAATTCATGTGGAAGGTAACACTACGTATAAAAAGGCAGTTCCATACCTATAGGCATTAATGCAACATAGTGGTACAAGTGTTAGAGTAGTACACATCAGTACATGAAACATCTAAAATTATAGCAAACATAATTAGGTCTTATCCAGGGCCGGACTGGGAATAAAAATCAGCCCTGGCACTAAGCCCCCAGCAGCCCACATACAATATCCGCTTAAAAAATTTTCCCTTGTTCTCCCCCTCGCCCTTTTAAATAAATACATGTTAGGTCTTTTAACGAGCTTTTTTTTGGGTGTTTTTTTTATGTGTTTTTGGTGCGGTTTTTGTGCAAAAAAAGGCAGAGCGGGGTTTAATGTAACATTTCTACACAAAAAAAACGCTCAAAAAATGCACCAAAGCCCCCCGGGGAGAGTCCCTACACAAAAGAAAGAAAGAAAAAGTGGTGCAGAGAAACCCCTTACAGAGTAGGTGGCACTTTACATCGGGGGACAAGTCCCACTGACACTACTAAGCACCAGCAAAAACTACAACCCACCATTACCCCACCAGTTCAGGTACCATCACTAAATACAGCACGTTTCAATACAGAAGAAAAAATTACCCGACAGCAGAGACCCGGAGACGTCATCTCTTGGGGTTGTCTTCTTCTCCTTTTTTTCTCCATCGGCCCCAACCTCCTGATGTTGCCTCCTTAACTAGCGGGGTGCGGAACTGCCCCCAGAAAATACCCGGTGTAGGGATCATCAGGGGCAAAGAAATATTGACATTAGCCTTAGATACAATATAATAAAGGGGTCAAAAATTTAAAAAAAATCACAAAACGGAGCCTAAGTGGTACATCCCACCCACTAGACATGAGGTGGGGAAAGATCTCACCCCGGAAAAACGGAGTGTTTTTTTAGAGAGAGAGGGTTGAGAGACCCCTTCAACTCAGGGAGGGGTATAAAAAAAAAAAATGACAATTAAGAATTTTTAAATCTGTCTAAATATGTTATAATGTTTACCGTGTTAGCCTAGAAATAGTAGAATAGTAAGAAATGGGCGTACCTTTTGAGGCAATGAGTAATTTGATGGGAGCTTTCGAGAGGATAGCTCTCTTCTCGAGAAGAAGAGAGCTAGCCTCTCGAAAGCTATTATCAAATATACTCAGTTTCCTCTAAAAGGTATCCCCTTTTTTTTCTTCACTATTCAATCTGTCTTAAAAGATTTTTCACAGAGAGAGGAAGAGGTACCTGGAAGGCGTCTTTCATCCCAACAACCTCCTTTGCCCTTTTTTTCTTGGATAAGGTATAGTACTAATATGAGAAAATTTAAAGGGGGCATAAATTTCAAAACTTAAGAAAAACGAGATTGCATTGGTATTGGGTTTATCAAGTGAAAAACTCAATTGTTTACGGGATTTAGTTCAGCTACAGAAAAAGGGAGGAGAGAGAACTGGGGAAGGCCCATTTACAAAGTTAAATTAAAGAATACCTCTACTCCCCCAATTGGAGAGATCTCCTGTATTTGATGTTTTTAAAAAAAGGGGTATTAAGGGATTGTCTGAGATTAACGGGCCGAAGTATCAAAATTTAGTCCTTACAGTAAGGCCGGTATATAGGCGACAGGAGCGGTATATAGGCAGACGGGGGCAGTAAATAGATAGACAGGGCTGGTATATAGGTAACAGGGCCAGTTATATAGGTGACGGGGTGGTAAAAGGCAGACGGGCGTTATAGGTAGACAGGGGGGTATATAGGCAGACAGGGCATTAAGGTGCAGGGCAGTATAAGGCGACAGGGCTGGTATATAGGCAGACGGGTGTGTTTTAAAAAAAATAAAAAAAAAACAATACTTCCCTGAGTTTTTCCCCTCCTCTTCTGTCCTTTTTCCCTGGAGCGGCCCCCGGCAGAATGTGGGGGACGCGGACAGGCGCCGATGACGTCATCACATCACGCACCTGCCCTGCGGCCCCCGGGAGCTGAAAAGAAGGATCGACCCCGGGGCTGTTCACCCCCGGCCGCTGCTTGACCCCGTGCAGGCGGGGGCCCGTGGGCTGAGGGTGGGTGGTGAACCCCGGCTGCAGCCATGTGGGAGGGGGGCCTTTCTTCCCCCGCAAGGGGCCCCGTCGCATGCGACCATTGCGGCCCGTGGGCCCCACAGACCGGCGGGGGATCGGGCCCGCGGGGGGGAAAACCCCCCTGGTTTTTCCATGTAAAAAGCTCCAACAGACTGCCCCAATGTCACTGCCGATTATGGATAACCCCCTATTTTTCCAGACTATTGCCCTCTCCTTCCCCCACCTCTGTTCAGATTCCCCAAAAACACGAAACCCCAGTTGGATTATATGGTGCAGCGTTTTTAACAAACAAGCAAAACATTAAAAAAAATTTAAATTTTTGAAAACATATGAAATTAAGAAAACCATATAAATTGGGGGAGGTCCTTGGAGCCCCCCCCAATTGGGCGACCACCATTCCCCCCTTCCATAACTTACCCCACCATCCCCCCCGGCCGGGGAAAACCCAAAAAAATCGGCCCACCCTGGGTGGCCGACCCAAAACACCTGGCTTCGGGGTTCCCCCCTGGGGGCCCCACCTTTTCCCCAGACCAACCCAGTTCCATATGGGGGTTATTTTGGGGGGAGCCATAACCACCTATGACTCCTCCACCATTTAAAACTGGCCCCAAGGGACCCCAACCCCCCCATTGGCAATGCGACAAAACTAACCCTTCCCCCCCAAGGGCCCAATCCCCAGCCCCCTGCCCCCCCACCCATGTTCACCCGCAAAACCTGTCTTAAAGGGGGGCCAACTCTGCTCCCTGGGCCGCTGTCCCTGCGTACGTGGGGGAGGCTTTTTTAGCCAAAAAAACCCCCCGACGGAACACTCCCCCAGCAACCCCCACGGTGCGGCATGCCGGGTCACGTGGGGCCCCCTCCGGTCCCCCGCGTCTCCGGGCCCCGTCCCGGACCGACACCCCTTTTGCAATTTTGCGTAATTTTTTTCCCAAAAAAACACAAAAATTCGATGTTGCCCTTTTCTGAATTTTTTTTTGTGCAACAAAAACAAGGCCCACACAATATTTCAGTTTTGGAAACATCTTGACCTACAAGTAGGAAAGAAGGGACCCCATAGTCGCATTAGCCTTGACAAGAAGCTAGCTAAAGTGCTGCCCCGAGCCCCCGTTTCATCCCGGGAATTTCTAATATCAGAGCAAAGCAATTGGGTAAAGCGGCAAGTTTAGCTTCTATCACAATCTTTGCTGATGTGAAGGCCTTTAAAGCAATGTTTATCAAAGCCTAAAAAAAATTTTCAAACTGTAACATAGCATCACTTTGTTGAGGGAAACCCCCCAAAACTGCTCTGTACCTCAGGATAATTTCCCCATTTCCCCCCAAAAAACCAGTGTGGAAAAAAGTGGTGGAAAAGATTCATTCCCAGAAAACAGGTAGGGGAAATTTTGGTTAAACTTGTAAAAAAACTTTCACCAGAGAAAAATTAGGGTCAAAATTTGTTCTGAAGTTCCCCAACAAAAAACCGGAGTGGAAAAAGTGACATTCCTTCCTGGAAAATGGGTACCTGGGCAGGCTGGCGTTTGCAAAAAATGCGGGGGAGATTTTGTCCAAAATACAAAAGTTTTTTCCAAAAGAATTTTTGGTCCAAAAGGGGTTTTTTCCTTCCCCCAAAAAAAGTTAGGCGAACGAGGGGCGGGAAGGCCGGTTTTCTTTTGAGGAAAAAATTTGGGGACATGGATTAAGGGTTGTTTTGCAAAAAATCTAACCTCCAGATTTGATTCGGCCAAAAAAAAATTTTTTCACCCAAGGAAAAATTTTGGGCAAAATCAATCCTTACTCTCCCAAGAAAGCCTGGGTAAAAGAAGTGGTAGAAAAAGCTTTCCCTCCTGGGGAAAACAGGTACCCAGGATATGCAAAAAAAACCCCCAACCCGGCAGGGTGCGATTTGGCCCAAAAAACAACATTTTTCACCTGATGAATCAGGCCCAAAAATAATCTCTACCCTTTTCCGAAAAAAACTTTGGTTGGAACAACTGGCTGGAAAAGCCTTTTTTTTTTTTTTTTTTTTAGAAAAATGGGTATGGGGTCTGGTTTTTGGGTTTTGTTTAAAAAAACAAAAACTCTAACCCATGGGTTAGAATTCCAGACAAAACCAAAAAATTTTCCCTGATCTATTTTACATAGTCTGTGCATCTATTTGTTTTGCATGTTTTGAGGTCTTTATGTAAACGGGTGTACTTCCATTGGTTGTTGTTTGTGAGTACATCGATGATGTCTTTTTTATTTAATCCGGTACCACAATAAAAAATAAAGTGACAAGGATTAAATTTACTTCAAGATTCGTGAACACACATTTTTTGGATGTGTTACCTCCATAGAGCCTTTTCCCAAAAACCCCGAGCCTGAATCAGGCCCAACTTGCTAAAAATATGGTTCCAACAAGGAGAAATCTTTTCCCTCCACCTTCAAACATATTCATAGTCTTTTATTTGACCCGCATTTTTTAAAAATTGGCAAATTTTTGAAATGACCCCAATCTAAGAACATTGTTTTATGTAGGCCACTTGTTTTCCTTTTAAACAGCAAGAACTTTAAAGATCTTTTGGTTTACTAACTTCGTAATCCTGGGTGTGAGAATGGTCTGACTGGTTTTGGCCAATATCCCCTTTTTGTACCCAGAACTAAGGGGCAGGAATTTTACAACTATTGAGTTGTTCCTTAAAGATTTACTAGTTAAAGGTTTGTCTTACACGTTCATCTTACCCCGTCCCGTTTTCTCAGTTTATTTTTTTAAATTTAGGGGGGTGTTTACTGGGTTTTTCTGTCTTCTAAAGGCCTGTAGAGATGGTGCTGGGAAAACAGGTTGATCTTTAGCACCTGAGAGAGATGCAGCCCATATAAGAGGGAATTCTAGGATAGGTAGGACATGTTAAAGGAAATATTGCAAAATGACTTGTTTTTTGCAGGATCTTTAACATAAAAAGAAAAAACCTTGTAGTGAGACAACCCTTTAATGTTTGTGTACTCGATTTTGTTGTATTTTGATTTGTTGACTCTTTTGGTCAAGTGCAAAACTTTTTGACTGTATAAAAATTTTTAAACCTTTAGCGCCCCATGACTGCGTTATGATCCAAAATCAAATGTGAATGCAAACCCCGGGGGCCCGGGTTTTGGGTTGAAGCATGGACCCAAAGCATGCGGTATATTTAAACACCGACCCCTTGTTCAGTTTGATAACTTTAAAAAAAAAAAATACCTTTTATGATTAACACTTCTCGGCCATGAATGTTAATGATAAGTGTTAATCAGAAACGCGTTTTCTTTTTTTTAAAAGTCTGGTCCCCAACTTTTACAAATGGGGGCTGTGCTTAAAAACAACATACATGGCCGTGTTCCATGCCAAAACCGGACCCTGGGCTTGCATTACATTCCCCCTTTTGTTCTTGAATTATCGGGCCCTGTGGAAAGTGGACCTTGGCGTTTTTAAAAAGCTTCGGCACCCTTTTAATCTTGACTGAATCAGACCTAGAATTTTGTCATGCAGTTATTAAGGGTTTTAAGGAGTGGGCTCACGTGTTATTTTTAGCTGACACTGATATTAGTGTCGTAATTATCCAATCCTGGGCCATTTAACCCCCTTGATGCTGTGGTAGCGCAGCTAAGTCATTACAAAGGGGTGTTGTGCCTCTTTTTTTTTCCGTTCAATCTCACCCTTTGTGATTGCCCCAAAATTTGTTGCTATGATTTTGTAGTGGTTTTAAATGCCCCTTTTTCTGTGATACATCTGCCAGAAAGTCCCCACTGATTGGGTAGTTTTTGCATGCAGATTTTAATCTAAGTTATGATCTTAAAACATGTGAATCAACAGGCAAAAATATGCCTTCTGATTTCTGCCATGATTTAACTTTCTTTTGGACGGGAATTTATGCAGTTTTAAATACAGATGAGATTTTTGAT
>JAODAL010062608.1:0-19666 GCA_025379985.1 Phyllomedusa bahiana | reverse complement strand
GAAAACCACCAAAACCAGGGGGGGACTTGGACCCCCAAGGAATAACACCAAAACCCCAAGGGGGACATGTGACACCAGGAGGAGATAACACCAGACACCAGGGACATGTGACACCAGGAGGAGATAACACCAGACACCAGGGACATGTGACACCAGGAGGAGATAACACCAGACACCAGGGACATGTGACACCAGGAGATAACACCAGACACCAGGGACATGTGACACCAGGAGGAGATAACACCAGACACCAGGGACATGTGACACCAGGAGGGGAGAATTAACCCCAGCCCACCAGGGCAGGTGAAAACCAGGAGATAACACCAGACACCACGGGGGGGCCCATGTGAAAACCGGGGAAAAGAAAACCCCCAGACCCCGGGGACCTGTGACACCAGGAGGAGAGAACACCAGAAAAACCAGGACATGTAACGGGAAGGAGATAACCCCCCGAAACCAAGGAAAATTTGGAAAACCCCAAAAGGAAGGAAAAGGAATAAAAACCAGACCCCCAAAAGGGGAAAAAAAAAAAAAATGTGCCCACCAGGAGATAACACCAGACACCGGGGACATGTGACACCAGGAGATAACACCAGACACCAGGGACATGTGACACCAGGAGGAGATAACACCAGACACCGGGGACATGTGACACCAGGAGGAGATAACACCAGACACCAGGGACATGTGACACCAGGAGGAGATAACACCAGACACCAAGGAAAAATGTGAAAACCGGGAGGAGAAAACACCAGACCCCAGGGACATTTTACACCAGGAGTAAACACCACAACCCGGGAAAATTGGACACCAGGAAATAACACCAGCCACCGGGAAAACATTGACCCCAGAGAAAAAACCAACCAAACCCGGGGCCCATGTGAACCAGGAAAATAAAAACCCAGACACCAGGGCCCATGTGACACCGGGAAAGGGATAACCCCCGAAAAAACCGGGGAAACAGGGTGACCCCCAGGAGATAACACCAGAACCCCGGGGGAAACATGTGAGTCTGTGGAAAAGACACCCAGGACTGTTTTTTTAACTGTACGGCTATAATCTGGGGATATAGAAACATTTTTTTTTTCGTTTTTCCTCCAGGGGCCCCGGGAAACGGAAATTCGGGTAATAGAGACGGGGGGGGGGGGTTCCCCAGGGCTTCTTTTCCTTGGTGAAGGAGGAGCCATTTTCCCGGGGATGAAAACTAAAAACCCAAAAAATAGAAAAATTAAGGGGTCCCAAAAACCCATACCCTGCCGGTTTTGCTTTACCCCTGGATGAGATGTTTGGAGTTTCTTAACGGCGACGGCTTTTCCCTGAGGAGGGGGTTCCGGGGGGGGCCCCCCGGGGGCCAAAGGGGAAACGGGGCTCCGGGTTAAAAAGAAGGCTTTGAAACTGGAGCTGGAGGATGATGAGGAGCCACCTCTGATGTCTCTCCTGTGCCCTCCCGTCCACTGCTCCCCGACCTCCAGCCTTCCCGTATCCACTGGCTTCGCCCATCAGACCATCCAGCCCTCCCCTCCACTGCCTCACCCCCCCGACCTCCAGCCCTCCCTTCCACTGCTCCCCGACCTCCAGGCCTCCCGTCCACTGCTCCCCGACCTCCAGCCCTCCCTTGCACTGCTCCCCGACCTCCAGCCCTCCCGTCCACTGCTCCCCGACCTCCAGCCATCCCGTCCACTGCTCCCCGACCTCCAGCCCTCCCGTCCACTGCTCCCCGACCTCCAGCCTTCCCGTCCACTGCTCCCCCCCTCCAGCCCTCCCGTCCACTGCTCCCCGACCTCCAGCCTTCCCGCCACGCACCCCCCGACCTCCAGCCCTCCCGTCCACTGCTCACCGACCTCCAGCCCTCCCTTCCCTGTGGTCAAACGGCGGAGGAAGCAGCGCTTTCACTGTGACTGGCGCGGAGCCGTCACCGCCATCAGCTCCCCCAGCGTGCCCGCTCATGCCATGGAGCTGAGGGTGGACGAGGACCTCGCCATGTCCATCCGGCGACAGGTGGACATCAATAACCCGGGGCCCTTCGGCTGGCAGCTGGCAAAGCTCCTGTTCACAGAGGAGGAACTCTACGGCCACAACTTTAATGGGACGGATCAGAAGATGCCGCTGAGCCCGCGCCGGGTCCACGCCATCCAGCACGCCTTCCATGAATACTTCCCGAAAGACATGGCCGACGAGGCTCTGGCCAAAGGCCGCACCGCCATCAACCAGGGCATAAGGAACATGTTCTACGTCCGCAACCGCAGGGATGGAGACTTCTCATGAGACCGATCTGAACTGTATCCGACTGGAGGAATTTAGCCAGTCCTGCACCATACTGATCCTATACTCCAGTCACATCCAGAGCTGCAGTCACTATTCTGCTGTTACATCCTGTCCTATACTCCAGTCGCATCCAGAGCTGCAGTCACTATTCTTCTGTTACATCCTGTCTTATCCTCCAGCCATCTTCAGAGGGGAGCTCAGTCACAATTCTGCTGTTACATCCTGTCTTATCCTCCAGTCACATCCAGAGCTGCAGTCACTATCCTCCAGTCACATCCAGAGCTGCAGTCACTATCCTCCAGTCACATCCAGAGCTGCAGTCACTATTCTTCTGTTACATCCGGTCGTATCCTCCATCTCACATCGAGCTGCAATCCCACTAATTCTGCTGTTACATCATGTCCTTTACACCAGTCACCTCCAGCGCTGCAGTCACTATTCTGAGTTAGAACGACTTCCGGTTCCGGCGCTGGCATGAGGAGGTGAGCGCTCAGAGCTCTCCGCTGGCCTCCCGCTTCAACCCCGCCAACAGGCCGTGCTCGGCCGGCTGATCGCTCCCACAGCCTCGGGCCCGGCACCCCCCGCCATAATACCGACGCGGATGGACAGGTACGTCCTCCGCAGCTCCCCCCGGGACACATAGTCCCCCTGCCTGCCCGCACACCACGAGGGGTAAGGCAAAGATGGCGGCTCGCCGCGCGGCGCCTTCTAGGAACGCTAGCCCCCACGTCACAGCACCGAGCCACTGACACTGCTTCCACGGCCCTAAACAACTCCCATTCGCCCCTAACAGCTCCATTCGGCCCTAATAACTCCACACCGCCCTTACAACTCCATCTGGCCCTAACATGCTCCACCGGCCCTAAAAACTTCCCATCCGGCCCCAAACGCTCCCATCCGCCCCAAAGCTTCCACACCGGTCCCAACAGCTCCATCGGCCCTAACAGCTTCACAGGCCCTAACAGCTGCCCTATCAGAGCTCTCATCAGCGACTCCTTCCCTCGCCCCACAGGGGAAACTTCAGGAGACCCTCAGGCATAGACTAACAACTGCTAGCCCCCTGGAATGCATGCCTAAGCTTAAGCCCCCTGATCTCAAGCTGCGTTGAGGCCACACTGAACAAGCCTCCCTAAACAGGCTTCAGGGAGCGAGGTAATCGGCGCATGAATGCAAAGCTGTAGGAGCAGGAAGCCAGGGTCTCTCAGCTGAGTCGGAGAGAATGACACGCTTACACCGACCAGCAAAACTATCATCCAGCAGCAGGATGCAAGATATCCTTTATGACCGGATAGAGGACCTGGAGAACCGCTCTCACAGGAGCAATCTGCGAGTAGTAGGGTTATCTGTGCAGATAAAACAATCTGAACTACAAGACCTCTGCCAATCCGCTCTCCCACAGGCACTGGGCATCAAACATGGCTGCAGAGTGGAAAGGGCGCACCGCATCGGCCCTGAACCCCCCTCTAACAGGGAGATGGGAGATCAGCTGAGGAGAAGAGCGCGCACTGTTATCATCAAATATCTTGATTATAACGATAAGATGGAGATCCTCAAGGCTTACCGCAAACTGAAGTCTCCACCGCTCCTAGGTCAGAAAAAATAGATTTTTGAGGACTTCTCGCTAGAAGTATCTAAACGTCGGCGTGCCTTCAGCAAGCTCTGCTCTCTCTTATTCTCAAAGAAGATCCGCTTCCAGCTACTACACCCAGCTACTCTAAAAGTGCTTTTGCCAGACACCGCTCCGAAATATTTCACCTCGCCGAAAGAGGCAGAAGAGGATCTCCGCTTCCTCTGGGAATCCAGGCCATCTCCCTCCAGATCAACCCCCAACAGCGGACCCGGATCATCCTCATCTCCTCCGAGACTCTCGCCTCCCTGGAAGCATTCGCAAAGTTCTCGGATGCTCCCTGCGACTCCTCACCGTTCCCCGACTTGAACTTTTTGTTCCAGAACTTTTGCTCCAGAAGTTATTTGGGACTCTCCACCGCTGCGGGGTCGTGAGTAACCCCAGTTCTGCTGCAACTTGCGGCATTTCTGGGCCGCACTTGTTACCTGCTATACTGTTGGTGATATTGTTATTACTAGTATTGCTCTCCTTTTAAATGCTTGTCTTTTCTTAGGTCCATTTAAAATTGTTTCCCCACAACTGAAATTTTAATGTTGGTGCCTGTAGGGCCCTATTTTTAAGGGAAACCCGGATTTTTGGGTTTTTCAGGGTAAAATGAGGGGCCCGAGACGGGTGGCATTTTTTGCGGGAGGGCCACCGTTTGTTTTTTTCCCCCTTTTTTTTCCCCCTGGCAGGGGGGGCCGGGCGGAGGCGTTATTTCTGTTTTTTTGAAAAATTTTCCTCCCCCCCCTTTTTCAAGGCCCCCTCCTTTTGGCAGAAAAAAAAAAAAAGAGGTCCCCTCAAAAAACCGCGATAGGAGAGCCCAAGTGGTTTAAAGCCCCGGGCCCCTTCTGCGGGCCCAAAATTGGGGTTTGGGGTTTGGGAAATTTTTTTCTCCTTTCCCCCCTTACTTTTTTTTCAAGCTTAAACGAAACAAATTATTAAAGTTTTTTGGGCCCAAAAATTAAAACAAGGTTGCCCGGGGTTAGGCACAAGGGTGGGTCTGAGTTGAGCCGGGCACCCCTGAAACCCCCGTTTCCCCAGCCAGCCCCCTCCAAAGTTTCCTTGCTTCACTTCTTACATCCTCCCCCCCCCCCCCCTCCACCCCATGGGGGTTTGTAACTTTGGAAAAACAAAGGGGGCCCGCCCCCCAAAAAAAAAGGGGTCAGGGTATTTACGCCCCTAAAAGAGGTCCCGCCAATTTTTCCCTTCCCCCAGGACCCCCCGGGCGATGGATATTTTTTCCCGGGATGCCAGGCTCGGGGTTTGGCCATTTTTTGGGGTTGGGCCCCAAAAAAGGAGGGAAAGGCAGGAGAAATTTTCCCAAATTTCTTAAGAAATTTTTCCCCCCAGGTAGTCCCTCAAAACCCCCGAAATCTAAATAAAGATGGTAATGGTCGCTTTTGGGAAAAAATAAATAATGGGGACTTTAAAATTAAACTTTTTTTAAATTTGTAAAATGGCCCCAACCTCCAAATTTAGGCCCTTTTTTTTCGTGACATTGGAAAGAAAAAAATTTAAAAAAAGACACAGCCTTTTCCGCAATTGAAATGGTGACATAAAACGGGGTTCGGGGTAAAAGTCCTGGATAAAAAAAAAGGAAAGGGGGCCCTTAACCCCCCATAAAACCACCCCGCAAAGGTCCAACATGGGGTTTTTCTAAAAACCTTTTTCTGAGCACCACGGGATGAAAGATCGGGGAGAGTTTTCTTCACCCTGACGATAGAGAATTTTCCCCTTTTTTCCCTCCCCTCCTCAACAGTCGGGCCCCCGTTCAGGATTTACGCACTGGTCTCTAGTAACTTCACAAAAGACGGGGTTTGCCTCTGAAATATCCAAAAAAAAATTTAAATTTCAGGTCACCCCCAAAAATTTGCCCGAAAAAGGCAGATGCTTTCCCTAGGGAACGGGATTTCATTTGGCGGTTCCTGCCCTTTCCCCCCCCCTTTGGGAGTTTGGGAAAAGCCCTCGCGGGTGGGTCCTCTCTCCCCCGGGTCGGGGCCAATTGTCTTTAAAACCCCTTTATCACTGAAATTTCCTTTTTGATTTATGAAAAGGGTATGAAACCCCCCCCTCGAATGTACAGCGCCCGGAAAAAAGGGGGGCCCTAAAAAAATAAAATAATAAAAAAAATAAAAGGGGCCAAGACTGAGGCATTCTGGGACCGGGGTCCGGGGATGGGGGTTTTAAATATCTACTCAAATGCGGGAACATGAAACCCAAACCCCCACTCTTCGGGAAAACCCGCAAGTCATTCCCTCGGGGGAGGCTTAATAGCCCACACCCCCCCGCTTACAAAAACGGAAGCTAAAATTGACGAATATAAAACGGCGACAGAAAGGGTGAGCGGGCCTAAAAAAAATTCTTACTGTTCCCCCGGGATGGGCTAGGGGGGAAAAGGGGAAGGCCCAAAAGGGGGTCTTTAAACCTAGGGGTTGGGAACGCAGGGGAGGATGTCCAACGTTTCCCACCCGAAATCCACCCTTTTTCGCCAGGGGAAACAAGGCGGGAATGTTTATCTAGACTCCCTCCGGGGGGGCCACAGCCCACCCAAAATTACCTCCTTTTTCGTACCTCGGGGGGAAACATACCCCCCTCCGATCCCTAAAAGATCAAAAACTCTTAAATTTTTTTTAACGAACAGCTCTACCCAAACCGGAGCAAACCCCCTCCCCCCGCCGTAGAGGAAGAGAGCTTAATTTTCCTAAACATCTTTCGCCCCCCCATTTTGCCCCCCCCAACAATTTAAAGTCCAAAATGCTAAATTTTTAACCCCCCCAAGAAGTACAGTTGGTCATCCGTAAACGGGCCCCCCAAAAAGGGCCCCACCCCAAATGGGTTCTCGGGAGAAATTTTTAAAAATACATTGGGAACCCTATCCCCCCTGCTAACTGCTTTTTTTTAAAACACATACTTAAAGGGGCACTTTTTGGGCCCCGAATCAAAAAACCCCAAAAAAAGGTACCTTCCAAAAAAAGGTAAGGACCCCCCCTTCCCCCATTTTCCCTTAATCCCCCAATCCTTTAATAGACTTGACCGAAAGCTCCTTTCTAAAATCAGGGCCCGGGACAAAATTGGAAACCCCCCTGTTTCCCTCTCTCTTTGGGGCTCGGCACAAAAGGGTTTTCATTAAGGGGCGGGCAGCGGGGGGAAAACCTTAAAAGGGTCCCTGGCAGTCCTGGGGGGGTTTTAAGGGGGGTTTTCCCCACCCCCCCCGGGAACCCCCCCGCTAAAATTTTGCCATAGATGCAAAAAAAAGCTTTTCGAAAAAGGGCCGGGTGGGAGGGCTTTTGGGAAAGCCCCTCGCCCTTTGGGGGGGGAAGGTAGTTTCAGAACTTTTTTTTCCGCTATCTAAAAACCCCCCCCAAAACTGAAACGGGTCCAAAACCCCGGGTTTTTCCTCTAAAAGCTTTTCTCCTTTTCCCAAAAGGGGGCACTCGCCGGGGCTCCCCCCTCCCCCCCAATTAAATTAAACATCGCCTTAGAACCTCGGGCACCGCTTCCTGGAGGAGTCAGATATCTTCGACGGATCAGGGGTTGGGCCCGGGAAAACCAAAAAAAAATTTGGGGCCCTTTTTGCAGACTTTTCCCTCCTCTTCCCTCCTGGACCCTTTTATAAACCTTCCGAAGATTTTCATTTTTCAGAGGATTTTCGGAAAGAACCCTGGGGTACAAATTAATGCCTCAAGAGTAAACTCCTGGAAAAAGGCCCCCCCTCCCCCCCGAAAAAATTTTGGGGGGGACTTTGGAAAAAGATATCAAGCCCGGCAAATCTCCCATTTTACAAAACCTAGGCAAAAAAATTTGGGGGAAAACCCAAGCAATATACAACCCTAAATTTTCCCCCCCCTTTGATAAAAAAGAAAAACCCTGACGACCTCAGAAAGATGGCGGGGGCCTCCCCCTTTTTTTAGCGGGCAGATTTTCTTTTGCCATTAAAATGAATGTTTTCCGAAATTTTTCTCAAACCCCCTCCAAACCCCCTCCCCTTGTTACTTTCCCTTTTATAGCGAAAAAAAACCCAATCCCATGCCTGCTTCATTTTTTTTAAATCGGGCTGGGAAAAAACCCCGTAACCCCCTAATAAACTGATTTTTCCCTTTTTAACCTGGGGGGCCCAAAAACCCCCCCAAAACTTCCCGCTTCTAAAACCGGGCGTGCCTCAAAAAGACACTTCGGATTTGGATGGGTGAACGAAAGAAATTACCCCAAATTTTTTCCCCCTAGAAAAGGATTTAAAGCCCCGGGGCACCCTAAAGCCTCCTAATACAAAGCTTTAAACTAATCCCCCCTTGGGGTTTTAAGGGCCCCTTTTAAAGGGAAAAACGATTCCCAACTTTAAAAAAAGGCCCCCCTAAGCTTTTGAGGGCCTGCCTTTCCAGATGTCACGTAGACCCCCTTGGGGAGTTTACCAAATTTCCCCCAAGGCCGAAACCAACCCCCATTTTTAAAAA
This sequence comes from Phyllomedusa bahiana, assembly GCA_025379985.1. Lineage (NCBI taxonomy): Eukaryota > Metazoa > Chordata > Amphibia > Anura > Hylidae > Phyllomedusa > Phyllomedusa bahiana. Next base: position 11,341 of record JAODAL010062608.1, on the reverse strand, counting down.
ACTGGGGGAGGGGAAAAAGGGTGTAAAAATTGGGGAAATTTTTTAAAATGAAACATGGGGGGAAGAAGGGGTTTGGGCCCCCCCTTCCGAAATCAGAACCAAATTCTCCCCCTTCCATGGGGCAAAACCTTTTCCCGGCCGCTTGCAAATCCTCTCCTTTTGGCAAGTCAAAATTTAAAAAATCCCAAGGGTATGTCCCCCCCCGGGGTTTCCGTTTTCTCTTTTTTGAATCCACATTTCCCCTCCTTCACCCTCTCACACATCTATAGAAATCCTAAAGGGGAGGGGGCCCAGAGGTAAAAGGGGGGCGATTGCCCCCCTTTGCGAAGTGGGGGGGGTAAGCAAAGACCCTATCTTCCTGAAAAATTTGCCCGGGCCGGGTAAAATCCGAAAGGGAAGGGGTTTATGTGAAAACTGGAGGGAGACCCACTTCAAGATAACCCAAAAAAGTTTAACTAGGTTTTTTAACCCCCCCCTTTAAAACCAAAAGCCCGGAAAAAGACGCCTATTTGTGCCCCAAGTGCCAGGCCCGCCCCAACGGGTGGCGGACTGGGGGCAACCCCCCTTTTCCAGCTGGTCTGGGACCAATTCATCGACAAATGTGCACAACACGGCGAATCATTTTAACCCAAGCCTACACCTTTTTTGATTTTCATTACTTCGGGCCCCGGGAATGATAAACGGCGAACCTAATGCTCAAGCAGGAAACTTTTTTGCCCCACATGGGAATTTTGGGTTGGCTAAGGGCGTTTGTTTTTTTGGTTGAACGGGCAAAACCCCAGAACCCACCTTTTTCTCTGTTGGGTGGATAGCCCTGAACAATCCCGGATTGCAGAAAAACTGGAAACAGAACAACACAAAAAAAGGGCGGACAGAGGGGTTTTTTTAAAAAATGGAAAACCCTTTTTTTCTCTCGCACTTCCCCCAAAAAAGAACCCAGAAAATTTCCTTTCCCTTCAGACACAGGGGCTGGTATGCGAGGGGGGCCTTGCTAGGCCCCTTTGGGGAGCTCTTGAAAAAGGACCCCTTCCTCCCCCTCTTCCTCGCCAGCCCCCCCCGGCACAGGCGACCCGGGATTCCCTAAATTTCAAGCCTCCCAATTTTCAAGTACAACTCGACTCACTTTTTTCGCCTTGTTACTTTTGTCCTTTTTCCCTTTATTTATAAATAAATTTTTTTTTTTAAATTCATTCTTTACATTTAATTTTTCCCAAAACATCAAAGGGCCCTACTAAAAATAAAACCTAATGATTAATATTATTAGTAGTTGCCTTTAACATGTGCTTTGCTACACATTTCTTGTAGGGGAAAGCCAAAATCATTCTTTTGTAAAGTTTTTTCGTTTCTTCTTTTGGAAAAATTTCCTCATTTGATTCCATTTGTAAAACAATATATAAAAACCAAATAAAATATTTTTTAAAAAAAAAAAAAAAAACTATTCGAGTTACATCATCTTATACTCCATCACATCCAGAGCGCAGTCACTATTCTGTGTTACATCATTCCCTAACTCCACCTCCAGAGCTACAGTCACTATTCTGAGTTAAAAATCCGTTTTTATACTCCATCACCTCCAGAGCTGCAGTCACTATCTGCGTTAATCAGCCTATACTCCAGTCACATCCAGAGCTCGTCACATTCTGCTTTTAATGTCCTATACCCATCACTCCAGAGCTGCACCAACTATTTTGCTGTTACAATCCGGGGCTGCGGACGAAAAGCCAAAGCACCGAATCAGACTCCCCCCAATTTTTCCAAAACCTCCGACCCCTGACTTCCGACTCCCCATACTTGGCGCAGTTTAATTTTAATTTACTGTAGAAAAATGGAACATCCGGGTTTTTTACCACCTTTTTGATACAATAATCAAGCTATTTAGGTAGAACAAACACTGACAACAAAAAGGGGAACAATTTTTTTTTAAACTTGTGGTAAGTTGTACCAACAAATTGGAATGTTGAAAAAAAGGGATGAGATTTTGGTGAAGACCGCTTTAATCTGAAACCCAACCCAGAAGGATTCGGGAAACTGAAAACCAAAGGGGGATTTCCCAAATACTACCAAAATAATAAAAATTAACACTTCTATTTTTAGGAACAAAACAGTAACAATGCAGTTACAGGAAAGAATCTGCAGAACTGAGCAGATGCTAAATACTAGCAAGTCAAATTTATGTATAAGATAGGTAAGATGACTGTATATACAATTACAGTAGCCTCATGTACAAAGTTTGTAGTGGATGGAGAGATAAATTGGAGCCCCTGAAAGTCACAAGTTCAAACCCATTGTTACCCTTTTTGCTTGCCCGTGTAAAAAAATATTTATTGGATATGACTTTAGGACACAAAAAAATTGTAAATCGCAAAGCACTGCGGAACATTTGTGAATCTCTGAATTTGTTCTGAGAAATAGTATGGGCCCCCATCAATCCTGCAACCCTGACCACACATCTGATCTCATTTTTCCAGGCTAGAGAACGGCCTCTCTACACTAACTTGGGGTCAAAGCGGTGACCCCCAGGGCAGCATCTCTAACATGGGCAGGGGATAAAGGAATCGCCTCGGCCACAGGGAGGTTATGAACGGTTAAACTTCTACTTTTTGAAAGCAGGTGAAACATTTTGCTGAAATCTGTTTGCCCTGGGAGCAGAATCTTTCCCCCTGGGGCAGCGCTTTGCCTGCTCCATGTCATCAAGTACACTCCTCATGTGATGAGCCTGAAGAGATGGGAGCAGCAGCATTGGGAGTCGGAGTCGCTCCATTTTATGACGACTCCAACTCCTGCAAAATAGGCACCGACTCCGACTCCACAGCCCTGGTTACATCCCGTCTTATACTCCAGTCACATCCAGAGCTGCAGTCACTATTCTACTGTTACATCCGGTCTTATCCTCTGGGATAAGTCCCACTGGGGTACAGGACATGATGTAACAGCAGAATAATGAGTGCAGCTCTGGATGTGACTGGAGTATAGGACAGGATGTAACAGCAGAATAGTGACTGCAGCTTTGGAGGTAACTGGAGGATGACAGGATGTAACAGCAGAATAGTGACTGCAGCTCTGGAGGTGACTGGAGGATGGAAGATAATCCAAGATGAGTAGACGGTAAGTAAAGGCCCTGCAGTTCCAGTCTCCTGTATGGGGGCACTCTGCAGCCGGTTCCTGGCAGAGGTTGCTGACACCTCAATGTCAGGGGAGCAGAGGGAACGGTGGGGCCTGTGGACCCCGCCCGGGGGTGGACACAACCTCATAGCTGCTCCTCCCGACAGAATATTCTGCACATTCTCAGCCAAAAAACACTGCAACATCCACAACTCCCATCATCCCTCCCACAATGACTACAGCTACCATCATCCCTCCCACAATAACTACAGCTCCCATCATCCCTCCCAATGGCTACAGCTCCCATCATCCCTCCCACAATGACTACAGCTCCCATCATCCCTCCCATTGACTACAGCTCCCATCATCCCTCCCATTGACTACAGCTCCCATCATCCCTCCCACACTGACTACAGCTCCCATCATCCCACATCTGTTGTACTGGATGTAGACGGGAGCCGCATCCATCCTAATAAACGTGTGCTCCTCTGACTTTGGTTGTGTCTGCTAGTGAGGAGGTGAGAGGCGCTCAGTGCCTCTCCCACCTGGGTACAACGCAGGACAAAATGTGAGGAGGCCCCGCAGCAGCCGGATCTGAGCAGTAGATGGAGGAGGCCCCACAGCAGCCGGATCTGAGCAGGAGATGGAGGAGGCCCCGCAGCAGCCGGATCTAAGCAGGAGATGAGGAGGGCCCCGCACCAGCCGGATCTGAGCAGCAGATGGAGGAGGCCCCGCAGCAGCCGGATCTGATCAGGAGATGGAGGAGGCCCCGCAGCAGCCGGATCTGATCAGGAGATGGAGGAGGCCCCGCAGCAGCCGGATCTGAGCAGGAGATGGAGGAGGCCCCGCAGCAGCCGGATCTGAGCAGCAGATGGAGGAGGCCCCGCAGCAGCCGGATCTGACCTGCAGAGGGAGGAGGCCCCGCAGCAGCCGGATCTGATCAGGAGATGGAGGAGGCCCCGCAGCAGCCGGATCTGATCAGCAGATGGAGGAGGCCCCGCAGCAGCCGGATCTGATCGGGAGATGGAGGAGGCCCCGCAGCAGCCGGATCTGATCGGGAGATGGAGGAGGCCCCGCAGCTGCCGGATCTGGGCGGGAGGTGGAGGAGGGCCCGCAGCAGCCGGATCTGAGCGCAGTGAGAGGCCCCGCACACCCGGATTGACGAGATGGGGGAGGCCCCGCAGCAGGGATTACAAATGGAGGAGGGCCCCCAGCACCCGGATCCGGGAGATGAGAGGCCCCGCAAACCCCAAAAACTGAAAGGAGATGGAGGAGCCCCGCAGCACCGGATCTGAACCGGGATAAAGGGGCCCCCGCAGCAGGGATTGAACGGAGATAAAGAGGCCCGCAGCACCCCATCTGGAAAAGGGGGGAAGGAGGCCCGCAGGCCGGATCGCCCGGAATGGGGGGGGTCCGCAGCAGGTCAAAACGGAGATGAGGAGGCCCCCAGAGCCGGATTGAGCAGAGGGGAGGGGGCCCCCGAGCACCCGGATCTAGCAGAGAGGGAGGAGGCCCCGCGCACCCGGATCTGATCAGGATGGAGGAGGCCCCGCAGCACCCGTTCTGATCAGGAGATGGAGGAGGCCCCGCAGAGGGATTGAGGAGATGGAGGAGGCCCCGCAGCAGCCGGATCTGACGGGAGGGGAGGCCCCCACCGATTGATCGGGGAGGAGGGGGGGCCCCGCAGCACCCGGATTTTAACGGAGTTTGGGGGGCCCCCGCGCAGCCCGGATCTAAACCGGAGATGAAGGGCCCCCGCAGCGGATCTGAAGGGAGAGGAGGGGGGCCCCGCAGAGCGGATCGACGAGGGAAGGGGGCCCCGCAGCAGCCGGATCTATCGGATGGGGGGGCCCCCAGCAGCCGATCACAGGAGATGGGGAGGCCCCCCCGCAAGGGGGAATTGGGAGATGGAGGAGGCCCCGCAGCAGCCGGATCTGAGCAGAGGGGAGGGGGCCCCGCAGAAAGCCGGACTGACGGGAGAGGAGGGCCCCGCAGCAGGGATTGATGGAAGGAGGAGGCCCCCGCACACCCCGGGTTGATAGGAGAGGGAGGGGCCCCCAGCACCCGGATCTGATCGGGATGGAGGAACCCCCGCAGCACCCGGATCTGACAGAGATGGAGGGGCCCCGCAGCCCGGTCTGAAAGAGATGGAGGAGGCCCCAGCAGCGGTCGGAGGGAGATGGAGGGGGGCCCCCGCAGCAGGGATTTAGGAGATGGAGGAGGCCCCGCAGCGGGCGGATCTGACGAGATGGAGGAGGCCCCGAGCAGCCGATCTGACGGAGAGGAGGAGGCCCCGCAGCCCCGGATCTGAGCAGAGAGGGGAGGCCCGCAGCAGCGGATCAAACGGAGATGGAGGGGCCCCAACTGAGCAGCCGGATTGCGGGATGAGGAGGCCCGCAGCACCCGGATCTAAAGGGAGATGGAGGAGGCCCCGCACCCGGATCTGAGCAGCAGATGGGGGGGACCCCCCGCAGCAGGGGGATTGACAGGAATAGGGAGGCCCCGCAGCCCCCTCTGTCAGGAAAATGGAGGGGCCCGCAGCACCCCGGATCTTAGCAGGGGATGGGGAGGCCCCGCAGCAGGGATTGGCGGGAGATGGGGGGAGGCCCGCAGCAGCGGATTGAGGGGGAATAGAGGGACCCCGCAGCGCCGGGTCGACGGGGTTTAGGGAGGCCCCAACGCCGATCGGGGAAAGAGATGGAGGGGGCCCCCGCACCCCGATCTAAACGGAGATGGAGAGGCCCCGAAAGGGATCTAAACCGGAGATAAAGGAGGCCCCCAGCCCCCGTCTGAGCAGGAGGGAGGAGGCACCGCAGCGGGGCGGATCTGAACCGGAGGGGGGAGGGGCCCGCAGCACCCGGATCTGAGGAGGGGGATAAGCAGGGCAGAATGGAGGGGCCCCCGCAGCACCCGGGATCTGACCGATGGGGGAGGCCCCGACCCCGGATTGATCAGAAGGGGGAGGGGGCCCCCGCAGCCCCGGTTTGTCAGAGATGGAGGAACCCCCGCAGCACCGGATTGATGGGGATGGAGGGGGCCCCAGCACCGATCTGATGGGGAAGGAGGGGGCCCCGCAAGCCGGATTGATCGGAGAGGGAGGAGGCCCCGCAGCACCGGATCTGCGGAGATGGAGGGGGGGCCCCCAGCAGGGTTGAGCAGAATGGGGGGGGCCCGCAGCGCCGGTCTGACCGGGGTGGGGGACCCCGCAGCACCCGGGGATCTGTCAGGAGATGAGGAGGCCCCGCAGCAGCCGGCTGATCAGGGTGGGGGGAGGCCCCCAGCAGCCGATTGATCGGGAGATGGGGGGGCCCCCGCAGCCCCGGATCTAAACGGAGATAAAGAGGCCCCGCAGCAGCCGGATCTAAAACGGGAGATAAAGGGCCCCCAGCAGCCGGATCTAAACCGGAGAGGAGGAGGCCCGCAGCAGCCGGATCTGCGGATGGAAGAGGCCCCGCAGCGGGATCTGCCCGGGATGGAGGGGGCCCCCACACCCGGATTGATCAGGAGAGGGAGGAGGCCCCCCCGCAGCCGGTTGTTGGGAGATGGGGGGGGCCCCCGCACCCAGGGGATTGAGGGGGAAGATGGAGGGGGGCCCCGCAGCAGCGGATCTGTCGGAGATGGAGGGAGGTCCGCAAGCAGCCGGATCTGAACCGGGAGATGGAGAGGCCCCGCACAGCCGGGATCTGAACCGGAGATAAAGGAGGCCCCCAGCACCCGGGAATCTGAGGGAAAAATGGAGGGGCCCCAGCGCCGATCTGACGGAGATGGAGGAGGCCCGCAGCAGCCGGATCTGAAACCGAGATGGAGAGGCCCGCAGCAGCGGATCTGAAAACCGAAGATCGAAGTAGGCGCCCGCAGCAGCCGGATCTGACCGGAGATGGAGGAGGCCCGCAGCACCCGGGATTGAGCAGCAGATGGAGGGCCCCGCAGCAGCCGGATCTGTCAGCAGATGGAGGAGGGCCCGCAGCAGCCGGATCTGACCGGGAAAAGGAGGAGGCCGCCAGCGGGCCGGGAAATTGATCGGGAGATGGAGGAGGCCCCGCAGCAGCCGGATCTGATCGGGAGATGGAGGAGGCACCGCAGCAAGCCGGATCTGATCAGGAGATGGAGGAGGTGCGCCCGCAGAATGAGGGCCGGACCGGATCGTGGAGATGGAGGAGGCCCCGCAAGGGGCCGGATTCAGATCGGGAGATGGAGGGAGGGCCCGAGCAGCCGGATCTGAGCAGGCAGATGGAGGAGGCCCCGGCAGCGCCAGATCTGATCAGGAATGGAGGAGGGCCCCGCAGCAGCCGGATCTGAGCGGGAGATGGAGGAGGCCCGAAACACCCGGATCTGACGGAGATGGAGGAGGTCCCGCAGCAGCCGGATCTGACGGGGAGATGGAGGAGGTCCCGCAAAAGCCGGATCTGAGAAACAGATGGAGGAGGCCCCGCAGCAGCCGGATCTGATCAGAGATGGAGGAGGCCCCGCAGCAGCCCGGATCTGATGGGAGATAGAGGAGGCCCGCACGGCCGGATCTGATCGGAGATGGAGGAGGCCCCGAAAGACGGGGGGAAATTGGGAGCAGCCAGATGGGAGGGGAGGGCCCCCCAGCAGCCGGAAACTAATCGGGAGATGGAGGAGGCCCCGCAGCAGCCGGATTGACAGGAGATGGAGGAGGCCCCCAGCGGGCCGGATCTGACGGAGATGGAGGAGGCCCCCAGCAGCGGAACTGACGGAGATGGAGGAGGCCCGCAAGCACCCGGAAATCTGACCGGAGATAAAGGGAGGCCCCGCAGCACCCGGGATCTGACGAGATGGAGGAGGCCCGCAGCAGCCGGATCTGAGCAGAGATGAGGGGGCCCCGCAGCAGCCGGATCTGACGGGAGATGGGAGGCCCCGCAGCAGCGGATTGATCGGAGATGGAAAAGGGCCCCGCAGCACCCGAATCTGGAACGAGATGGAGGAGGGCCCCAAAAGCCGGATCTGACGAAGAAGGGAAAGGAGCCCCGCACCCAGCCGGATCTGATCGGAGATGGAGGAGGCCCGCAACAGCCGGATCTGAGGGGGAAAAATGGAGGAGGCCCCGAGCGGGCCGGATCTGATCAGAGAGGGAGGAGGCCCCGCAGCAGCCGGATCTGAGCAGGAGAGAGGAGGGGGCCCCGCAGCAGCCGGATCTGACAGGAGATGGAGGAGGCCCCGCAGCAGCCGGATCTGCAGGGGGATGGAGGAGGCCCCTCAGCAGCCAGATCTGATCAGGAGATGGAGGAGGCCCCACAGCAGCCGGATCTGAGCAGCAGATGGAGGAGGCCCCGAAAAGCAGTCCGGGAATGAGGCGGGAGGATGAGGAAAGAGGGAGGGCCCCGCAGCAGCCGGATCTGAGCCGGAGATGGAGGAGGCCCGCAGCAGCCGGATCTGATCAGGAGATGGGAGGGAAGGCCCCGCAGCACCCGGGAACTGACGGAGATAGAGGAGGCCCCGCAGCCCCGGGATCTGATCGGGAGATGGAGGAGGCCCCGCAGCAGCCGGATCTGAGCACAGAGATTGGAGCCGAAGGCCGCTGGCAGCAGTGGACCCCGAGGGCCGGGAGATGGAGGAGGCCCCGCATCAGCCGATCTGATCAGAAAAGGGGAAGGAGGCCCCGCACAGCCGGATCTGAGCAAGAGATGGAGGAGGCCCCGCAGCACCCGGATCTGAGCAGGAGATAGAGGAGACCCCGCAGCAGCCGGATCTGAGCAGGAGATAGAGGAGGCCCCGCAGCAGCCGGATCTGAACCGGAGATGGAAGAGGCCCCGCAGCAGCCGAATCTGAGCAGGAGATGGAGGAGGCCCCACAACAGCAGGATCTGAGCAGGAGATGGAGGAGGCCCCGCAGCAGCCGGATCTGAGCAGGAGATGGAGGAGGTCCCGCAACAGCAGGATCTGAGCAGTAGATGGAGGAGGCCCCGCAGCAGCCGGATCTGATCAGGAGAAGGAGGAGCCCCCGCAGCAGCCGGATCTGATCAGGAGATGGGGGAGGCCCCCGCAGCAGCCGATTGATCGGAATGGGAGCAGCAGCATTATGGGAGGAGGCCCCGCAGCAGGCCGGATCTGGGGCAGGAGATGGAGGAGGCCCCGCAGCAGCCGGATCTGAGCAGGAGATGGAGGAGGACCCGCAGCAGCCGGATCTGAGCAGGAGATGGGGGGGCCCCCGCAGGCAGCCGTATCTGGCAGAGTATAGAGGAGGCCCGAGCCAACCGGATCTGATCGGGAGATAGAGGAGGCCCGCAGCACGGATCTGAAAAGGAGATGGAGGAGGCCCCGCAGCAGCCGGATCTGAGCAGGAGATGGAGGAGGCCCCCAGCAGCGGATCTGATCAGGAGATGAGGGGGCCCCGCAAGCAGCCGGATCTGAGCAGCAGATGGAGGAGGCCCCGCAGCAGCCGGATCTGAGCAGAGATAGAGGAGGCCCCGCAGCAGCCGGATCTGAGCAGGAGATAGAGGAGGCCCCGCAGCAGCCGGATCTGATCAGGTGACCAATATGCAGTTTGAGCAGCACAGAAAGTTCCAACAGATCGCCTCATGGAAGCCGCTTCACCTGCACCTTCAAAACTCCACAAACGACTGCAATAGGAGTCAGCAAAAGTGTTTTTATTCAAAAAGAATCCCAGTCCATCAGATGGCGACGTGTCACCCCAACACTCCAAGTCTTCGCCCAGGCTTTTTGGGTTTGATGCGTCGCCGTTCTGAGGGACTTGTCGGGTCGCTGCGTTGCCGTCTGAGGGACTTGTCGGGTCGATGCGTCGCCGTCTGAGGGACTTGTTGGTCGATGCGTAGCCGTTTGAGGGACTTGTTGGTCGATGCGTTGCCGTTTGAGGGACTGGTCGGGTCGTGGTGGGCGTCTGATGACTTGGGGGGTCGTGCGTCGCGCAAAGGATTGTGGGGTCGCTGCGGCCGTTGAGGACTTGTCGGGTCGATGCTTTGGGTTTTTTTTCGGAACTTGTCGGGTCGTGCGTCGCCGTTGAGGGGACTTGTCGGGTCGATGGTCGCCTTTGGGGACTTGTCGGGTCGATGCTCGCCGTTGAGGAAACTTGCGGCGTGCGTCCCGTTTGGGGGGACTTGTGGTCGAGGTCGCCGTTGAGGATTTGGGTCGGCTTTTCCGTTGAGGATTTTGGGTTTGTCGCTCCCGTTGGGGTCTGAGGGGTTGTGGGCGTGCGTTTGCCGTCTGAGGGAAATTTGTGGGTCGTGGTCGCCGTCTGGGGACTTGGGGGGTCGTGGTCGCCGTTTTGAGGGCTTTTGGGTCAAAAGCGTCGCCGTCTGAGGGACTTGTGGTCGATGCGTCGCCGTCTGGGGATTGTCGGGTCAAAGCGTGCCGTCTGGGGACGTCGGGTCGTGCTTTGCCGTCGAGGGACTTGTCGGGTGAGCGTCGCCGTCTGAGGGACTTGTCGGGTCGATGCGTCGCCCGTCTGAGGATTGCGGGTCGATCTCCCCGTTGGGGGACTTGTGGTCGAGCGTCCCGTTGAGGGATTGTGGGTCGATGGTCCCCTTTTTGGGGCGTTGGTCGTTTGGGCCCCCCGTTTGGGGACTTTTGGTTGTGCGTCCCGTTGGGGATGGGATCTTTTGGAATACAAACACCTTTGCTGACACCTGTTGCAATTGTTTTTGATCACGTGACCATCACTTACTGACTGCTGTAGGAGAGTGCAGTGCGCATGCTCAGTGACTCCTGCAGCGTCCAGCGGCCATTTATCCCTCTGCACAGGGCACGGAGCATGCGCACTGCCTTCTCCTTTGTACGTCCATAGGTGACGGCCTCTGGCGCCCAGTGAGCTCCATACGTTGTGGACTCCTGGGGCCCCGCCCGAAGGGGGGGCCCCGTGGCCCCATTTGGGCGTGGCGCGGAGGGGCCCCCGGGTAAAAATGGGGTTAAATACAAAATAAAGGGCACCCTTTCGGGATACGTCATTCCTGGGGACCGGTCGGCACTTCGCTGTTACACAGATTAGATGTCAATAAAGTTTATTATATTTTGGAACAATACGTTCGGTGAGGGGCAGAGCTTGCGACGTCAATCAGGCGCTAATTATCCAATCACAGACGAAGGATCACTTTATGTTTCCTTATAGGCTGAGGTCACGCCCACAGTGATTGTAAACAGCAAACAAGGGGCGGGGCGCTCTATATAATCCAATCAGATCGCAGAGTTTTGTGAGTGACAAGCATGCCGACCAATCAGTGGCAGAAAAACCCCTGAGTTTGCGGGGGGAGCATAAAGGGGGCCTG
>JAODAL010062607.1:0-19670 GCA_025379985.1 Phyllomedusa bahiana | reverse complement strand
AAAGTATTTTTTAGATGTGCACAGCCTTGTTAGTTTTTTGTGTTATTTGAAAAAATGGCAATCTCATTGGCTTGTGCACTCAGCTGCTTTTTAAAACCCGTGCAGGTAATCCAAATTGCTATTTCCCTACCTTTCCCCAAAGTTGCAGTTGGTTTTGACCCTAGTGGGAAACATGTTCATGTGGGACTCACCTGCTCGGGATCCCTTGACTTTTTGGGGGGTGAGCTTAATCCAATCTTTGATCAAATTCTGAAACTAAAGTCCCCGGTTTTTCATATTTTCCTTAGCGTAATGCTTTTCCCAAATTTCCTTATACTTGAGGTTTTTACTTATCTTTAGTGTGCCCCTGATATTTGGTTAGAAGCAGCTATTTGGCAGCGAAGAAATGGGCCAATACCCCCTGCTTCTTGCAGCAGTGGCAAAGATAGATGTTGGAGGGGCTGGGGGGGTCATTTGTGGGGGTCAGCCTCTGCTTTACCAAGACCGGTGATAGGACAGCGTGCGATAAAACACAAAAGTGAGAGTAGCCGACCGCACTTGGGCCCGGGGGGTGAGGCAAAGCTTATCATCGTCAGGAGAAGGGGTGTAGCTTGTGCGTCAGGCTGCACTCAGCCAGCAAGTGGGTGTGGGGCCCCTGGGGGTCAGCAGGAAGCAGCAGTTTTTGGGTTTTGGGGGCCCAAGCGGCCACGGGGAAAAAACCGCTTCCCAGTTCCAGAAAGTAGAGGCACGGGGCTCAGGAACAGGGGCGGCAGTAGTTCATCATTACGGAGCGTTGGCGGAAAATCCGATACTCGGGGGTGTGGATTTTCTTTGCAAAGATCCCGGGAGGAGCCAAATAGGGGGTAATGTAGAAATCTGTGGGAGAAAGTGAAGGGGCCGGGAGCAAACTTGGCCCATGGCCCTGCTCAACACATGCGCATCACACCCGGTGGCCGGGGAGAAACGGGCTCGATGTGGTGGCCCATCCGCCCCGGGCAGCCGCAGCAGCACACCCAGGGCCGGGTTTTCCCATTGCAGCCAGTCAAGGCTCCACCACCTCTGCAAAAAGGGAGCTGTTTCTTTGACATTTTCCCCCGGGCCCCGTGCTCCTCGACTCATGGCGCCAGCTTTCTTTTGCAGGCGATTGCAAAGGACAACAGTAGCGTCCAATCATCCTAAGGTCAGCACGACCGTGCCCTGTCCAATTTGTTGGTGCTGCAGTCCCTCCCTTTCCAAATGGGGGACTCTAACCGTTCAAGAACTAATGGTTTTGTCCCGGGCCCGAATGGATTTCCCAAGCCGTAATTTTTTTCCCAAAAAAGGCAGTACCAGCCTTCTTAAATATGAAACGAAGGTGGCCAGCCCCTTGATTTTTATGGGTTTGTTCCAAGGGAAAACTACGGTAGGGCCAGTACATTCCTTTTTTGGCCCACGGGGAATGTTTCCCCGGCCCCGGGCACCCCAACAACTAGGGACGCCGCTTTCTCCTCACGTTGTCAAATGGGGCTCCTGCGCCTGTCCGCCCCCTCCACCCCCACCACCACCATCTACCTCCACAATCCCCCCATCATACCACGTGGGGGCACACGGGGGTCATGCAGTTCACACTGGCTTGCCTCGGCGAACGAAGTCACAAGGGGAGGAACTGCTCCGCGCATGCAGCAAGAAATGATGTTTCATAGTTTCTAGTTTGTAAGGCAAAAAAAAGACAAGTCGTCCTTAGTTCAGCCGTTGTTTTTTTGTTGATCCAGGGGGGCAAAAAAAAAAACAATGGGTAGAACCCTTTTGTCCTCATTTTAGGGAAAAATTCCCCTTTCCGACTCCAATTGGCAATAAAAAAAAATTTCCCTGGATCAAGACCCCTCCCCTTAATCTTAGTCACTATAACTTTTTCTTATTACGCTCCAGAAATGCATCCAAACCCTTTTGACCGGTTATTAAATTCACCATGCCAAGCCCCTCTGGCAGAGAATTCCCAAGTCTCATGCTCAACAGTAAAGAATCCCTTTCTATTTTATGTAAAACTTTCGTTCCTAAAGATTTAAACTATGCCCCTTTGTTCTAGATACACCCGGGGTATAAAAAAAATCGGGGGAGAGTTCTCTAATTGCCTTTGTGTTTTTAAAGCAATTTATTATGTCCCCCGAAGTTTTCTTTTTCTAACTAAAAAACCCCTAATCTTGCCAATCTTTTGTGTACTGTAGTCCCCCCAGTCCCTTTTATTATTTTTGTTGCCCGCCTTTGAAAATTTAAAGCTCACATGTCTTTCCTGTACAAAACCCTGGTGCCCCAAAATGAAAACCCCAAAATTTTCCCATCTGTGGCTAACCAGTGCTTGTATAATGGGAATAATGTTATCATATGTACATCTTTCCCCCTTTTAATGCACCCATGATTCTATTTGCTTTGGTGCGCTGTGAAAACGGCTGTTACAATTAAGTTTTCGTCCACCGGGTTCCCAAGTCCCTTTTCCATGTCATTTTTACCCCCGTGTTTTTCCATTTAAAAATGTAAAATGTAAGTATTTTCTTTCCCCATGTGCATAACCCTTTCATTTATCATGTTAAACCCCATCTGCCCTTTCCCTGCCCAGGGGCCCCCAACTTTCCAGATCCCTTTTTAATAACATATTTCCCCATTGTGTTTTTATTTACAGAGCTTAGTATTTTCTGCAAAGAAGTATTCACTGTTATTCCCGTGTAAGATATTAATAAAAAGTTAAAGAGGTAGGGCCCAAAACTGACCTTGTGGTACCCCTTATAACAGCGATCCGTCTAGTATGTACCGTTAATTACTACCCTTTTTTTTCTATCAGTGACCAGTTGCTTCCCACTTTCACACATTTTCCCCCCACCCCAAGCATTCTCATTTTTATTTACCCCCTTTTAGTGGCCCCCGTATCAAATGTTTTAAAAATCTAGTTATGACATCCGTGCCTCACCCCGACCAGTTTGCATGACTTCCTCATAGAAGCTGTGAGATTAGTCTGACAGGGGCCGACCTTCATGAACCCCTGCTGGAACGGGTTTACATTTATTTCAGTGGGGGAAAACTCCCGGATAGATCTCTGATAAAAAAACCCTTTAAATATTTTTTCCTACAAGGGTTTTAAAAAGGGGGGTCTGCTACAAAGAAAAGCTTTCAAAATTGTAGGGAACACAAATAAAGACATTTTCCAAATATATTGCATTGTTCCCCTGTTTTCCCTAAAGGATACAATGAATTTATTACCTCCAGGGATTTCAGTTCCCTATAAAATGACCCTTTAAAAAATCTCCCTGGGCTGTTTTTTCAATGAGATAACGGGGGTGATCATCAAACAAGGTCAGCATGTAGTCAGTTTTCCTGTGCTGCCCGACAGTAAAAAATTGATTTATCTCAAGTAAACACTCTGTTTAGGGCTTTTGTTTTGGGGATGATAAGAAGTCCTGCAAGATTTGAGAAGCTAATTAAACTAATTAGCATCTGAAAGCACGAGCTTTTGCTGTACAACATGGGCTTTTGCAAATTAGTCGAACCAGGAATGAAGAGATTTCTTTCATGATTTTTGAAACCCGTGGGGAGAAATCCTTTAAAAGGGTTTTCTCGCTACAAAGAATGCTTTCAAATTGAGGGAACACAAAAAAAAGCATTTTCCAATTATTGCATTGTTCCCCTGTTTTCCCTAAAGAATACAAGGGTTTTTTTACCTCGTGGCTATTTCAGTTCCCCCTTTCCGACCGTAAACAAATCTCCCAGGGCTGTTTTGTTCAAAAGAGTTTAAAAGAGAGTGAGTATACACAGGTCAGCAGTGTCGTCAGTGTCCCGTGCTGCCAGACAGAAAAAATTTATTTATTCAAGAAACAGCTTGTAATTAGGGTTTTGTTTTGGGGATCAGATAAAAAGTCCTTCAGGGTTTTGAGAAGTAATTAAACTAATTAGCTTTTGAAAGCAAAAGTAGCTTTACAAGCATGGAGCTTTTGAAATTAGTATGAACCAGGAAGTGACAGAGGGTTTTTTTCATGCATTTTTGAAAACCCTGTGGGGAAAAAAACTCCTTTAAGTTACCGGGGCCCATAGTTTCCTGGATACTTTTTTACCCCCTTTTTGAATATTTGGGACCACATTTTCTATGCCCAATCCCTTTGGGGGCATACCCTTATTTGACGTCGTGAATATTAAGAATGGGGCCATCTATGCATCATTAACTCTCTTTGGACACGGTGGGTTATGCCATCTGGACCTGGGGATTTGTCTATTTTAATCTTCCCAAAACGGAGTGCACTTCTTTCCCGGGTTGAAAGAAACTTTTAAGTTGGGTTTTTCCACATCTCTCTGTTCAAAAGGGGAAAGGTCATCCCCTCGGTAAATACAGTGGAGAAAAAAGTGTTTAATACGTTTGCTTTTTTTCATGCCCCCTTTCTGTCTCTCCCTAGTATTTTTCAAAGGGCCCAAAATTTTCCGTTTTAATCTTTTTATATTTATATAGATAAAAAAAATTTTGGGGGGAGTTTTACTTTCCATAGCAATATGTCTTTCCCTCTCCACTTTGTTCCTTTTTCCCCATTTTACACACTTTAAATTTTTTTCCCTATAGCTTCTTAGTGCCTCTTCACTGCCCTCCTGTTTTAGTAGTTGAAATGCTTTCTTTTTGTTTTTTATTGCCTCTTTTACATCCCTGTTGATCCACATGTGTGGCTTTCTCCGTGCCAACTGCAAATCGGAACCATGGTGACGGACAATGGGAGGAACATGGTGTCCGCGCTGCACCGAGGAGGGATGGTCCATGTGCCCTGCATGGCGCACATGTTCAATCTTGTTGTGAAAAGGTTCCTGAAGTCTTCCACCGATCTTCAGAAGATTCTGAAAATGGCCATGCACTTCATCCATTCCTACAAAGCCAGGAACACCCTCCTCGAGTTGCAGCGGCAGAATGGCCTGCCCCAACACACTCTGCTATGCGATGTTTCCACCCGTTGGAATTCCAGCCTGCACATGTTGGACCGACTGTATGAACAGAGAAAGGCCATTAACGATTTTTTGATGATCCAGGCGGACAGGAGTACTCCCCTGTGTAACTTTGATGTCAGCCAGTGGCAGCTCATGCGTGACACCTGCCGTTTGTTGAGGCCATTCGAGGAGGCCACGTTATTTGTCAGTCGCCAGGACTACGGGATGAATAACGTCATTCCACTGCTTCATGTCCTGGAACAGATGCTGAAAAAATCTGTCTGGGCAGGGACTGGAGACGTGGCGACTACATCTCGCGGCCACATGATTCCGGTGGGGACTGAAATGGAGGTGGAGGACATTGGAGCAGAAGCATTGTCTGGTGAAATGAGTGGATTTTCTACCCAGGTGACAAGAGAGGAGGAGCAGGAGCAGCTGGAGGAGGTAGATGGAGATGAGGAAGACGAGGCAGATGACCGGCAAGCACCGTGGCAGTATACAGTGGAGATGGAGGCAGGGAGCCCCTCGGAGTCACTTGTGCAGATGGCCCGCAGCATGCTGATTTGCCTGGCTAGTGACAGCCGAATAGTCAGCATCCGGCAGAGGGATGACTTCTGGCTCTCCACCCTATGGACCCTCGCTACCGGTCCAAAATGTGAGCCTTTTTCCCAGCTATTGAGAGGGAGGACAAACTCAAATACTATAGGGAAATCCTCCGTAATCAGTGGCCGCTGCCTATGTGCGGGCATCGGCCCTCCTCTGACAGTTCTGACCGTAGGGTTCTTCAGCGCTCCTGTACGACTGCCGCGGCTGCGGGGGGATGGTGGGGGGTAGGAGCAGTACCAGCTCCATCAGCAGCAACCTAAGTCTGGAGTCACTGATGAGCAGCTTCCTTCACCTGCCTAGTGAGGAGGGCAGTCACCAGCAGCAGCAGCACGCACCCTGGAGCAGCCCCTGAACCAACAGGTGGGTGGCCTACTTGGACAGCACTCTGCCACCCCAGTTAGAAGATCCGCTGGACTACTGGGCAGTGCGGCGGGGGCCATCGTTACCCCAAGGAGAACCCGCTTGTCCACGGGAAATGTGGAACGACTGACCTTTGTCAAGATGAATCAAGCTTGGATCGGCCAGGATTTCCACACACCAAAGCCTTAGGCGTCAGACAACATCAGCCATGACGTCTCACCCAAACTGTGAGAAATGAGTCTGGGTTCAAACTACCTGCCTCAGCCACCATTCTGATGCCACCACTCGCCTGATGCCACACATCTGCTGACAGTTTCTCCATCTGCCACCAACCATCTTTACCATGGACTGTTATTGCCACCCACCTACACACTCTGTCATTGTGCCACTTTATGACCTTATGCTGCTGCTGCTGTTGCTGGTGCCGTGACATCCACACTGTGTCATTGTGCCACTCTCTGACCTCATGCTGTTGCTCCTGCCGCCGTCACCTCCACTCTCTGTCATTGTGCAACTCTGTGGCCTACTCCAGTTTTTGCCACCTCCAGAATGTCATTGTGCCACTGTCTGACCTCATGCTGCTGCTACTGTGACCTCCACTCTCTGTCATTGTGCCACTCTGTGGCCTACTACTGTTTTGCCACCTCCAGAATGTCATTGTGCCACTGTCTGACCTCATGCTGCTGCCGCCGTCACCTCCACTCTCTGTCATAGTGCCACTCTGTGGCCTACTACTGTTTTTGCCACCTCCAGAATGTCATTGTGCCACTCTCTGACCTCTTGCTTATGCTGCCGTCACCTCCACTCTCTGTCATTGTACCACTCTGTGGCCTACTCCAGTTTTTGCCGCCTCCAGAATGTGATTGTGCCACTGTCTGACCTCATGCTGCTGCCGCCGTCACCTCCACTCTCTGTCATTGTGCCACTCTGTGGCCTACTACTGTTTTTGCCACCTCCAGAATGTCATTGTGCCACTGTCTGACCTCATGCTGCTGCCACCGTCACCTCCACACGCTGTAATTGTGCCGAGCTGTGGCCTACTACTGTTTTACCACCTCCAGAATGTCATTTTGCCACTGGCTGACCTCATGCTGCTGCTGCTGTTGATGCCGTCAACTCCACACTGTGTCATTGTGCCACTCTTTGGCCTACTCCTGTTTTTGCCAACCTCAGAATGTCATTGTGCCACTGTCTGACCTCATGCTGTTGTGGCTGCCGCCGTCACCTCCACACTCTGTCTCTGATGTTGCCACCTGAGCTATCAGCTTGTTTTTTCCAGCTGTCGCTGCCATGACTTTATCAGGCTACATTCCCGCTTCAGTTTTTTGGTCAGTTTTGCCCTCTTAAGTGCTCAGGGAATTTTATAGTGAAGCGATTCTAAGAGCGGCGGCAGTCATGTGCGTGTCATACTAAAACACAACATTGTATGAAGACCAAACCAAGCTCCCTCTGCATATTTAAGCATGGCACCATGTTCTACGGCACCCTGCAGGCTCCGTGCAGCCTGGAAATAGTTGTTTTTTAACGTGATTCGTCCCGAAGTAATTCGGACCAAAGTTATTTTTGTCGGGAAATTCGGCAAAGTGAGCGAACCGAATTTTTGAGAAATTCGCCCATCTCTACTGATGATATGTTTCACAGTCAAAGACATTGGATACTTAACCACGATCGATGTTGGTCTCAATGCTGAGCTATATGAGTTTTCTACAAGATGAGTTACTTCGTTCACTTGAGTATTATGGGTATGAAATTGTCGACATCGTGTTCCAGCAGGACACTTACCTGAAGCATACACTGAAATTGGCGAAGAAATGGTTCAATAACAATGAAGTAGAGTTGATGGATTGGCCTCCACTGTCCTAAGACAATTATGGTAATGATGTCCGTTATTCAGCCTCTGAAACCTAGACCCCACTTGCACCTCATTGACAAATAAACCAGAGTTATGCTAAAAGCTGAGCCAGTGACTCCCTAAGATCACATTAGAAAGAGCTACATGTATGCATCTACATAAATTCTTGGCTGTATGAGATTGCTTAATAGCTATTTAGATGAACAGCATCTTCCTGACAGGCAGGACCCCAGAACTAAGCAGTACTTACACTAGTTATGTAAACAGCGGATAATAAGAAAATGTTGAGCTCTATAGAAAACATTTGAATAGTTCCCCCTCCCTTATATTTGGGGCTCTTTAAATTTTTGATACAAGCCTTTTCTCTATAAAATAGGTCTCTAGATTGTAAATATCTAATTAAGGGGTCACTGAATTTATTAGATTGATAGACAAACAGACAAAACTGGAATGAGCAAGATGGGTGGGTCATTAAATATCTTTTTATCACAAAGATGTTAGAGGCTTCAGAACAATACAACATTAATCTCTGCTACCATCCAGCCCTGATAAAAATTTTATATGCCTTATAGGAAATACAGTACATAATTATTTATTGTAGAAACATTCCATAATTTGATATGTCTACCTTACAAAATGCAGTATCTATTTAAGTATATTACAATACCATGCTGGTCTTCCCAAGAGCATAACATTTTCTCTCTCTCACTACTGGATGCTAGGCTTGTTCATAAGCTATCAGCAAAACCTATTCAGGTTCTGCCCACCAAGTTTACATAAATTATTATGGTGTTTGAAAGAGTTTAAATGACTCTCTGATGAATGAGTACAAAGGGAAACTCTGTTTTGCTTCTCTAGTAATACCCTTACTTTATCATAACATACTGTAATAACCTTTCAGAAAAACGAGACTGGACCAGCGTCTCTTCGGTGGACTAAGGGCGACATGTCAGAAATCCACGCCAGTTTTAGGCGCATTAAATCAGTGTAAAGTACGCCTGAAAGTCCGATACTTTCTAAAAACTGGCGTCAGGTATACCTTAATGCGCCTAAAAAGGCACATTGTGCCGAAAAAGGCGCATCACATCAAAAAAGGTGCATTGCGCAACTCGCGGCACATAGCATATCATTGGTAGTATATGTAATGCACCTTTCGAGGCGCATTGCGCGACGGGGGCGCACAGTGCACCATATTTGGCGCATTACAAAGTGTCGTGCCCGGCGTATAATGTGCCTAGTTTTGGTGTACGACAGTTCATTTACAACAAGAATATGGCGTCAAAAGTGGTTTTGCCGCAAAATAGACCAAAAAACTGGTGTTGGCATGTTGGGACATGTCGCCCTAAATCTATTGAAAACTTCATATACATAAATGTTTAAACTTCTATAATTTCTACATCTCACAAACTGGTTACCAGTTCTACACTGTGTTCAGTGTTGCGCCCACCATCTCATTTGCAACTCAAGCAGCTTCTGTCATTCCTTCCTTCTAGCTAGCTCCCCACTGATAGACTATGGGGCAGAGGAGAATTAATCTATGTGCGGTGCTTCTTAAACATTTTAAGAGCCAGTGTGTGTTGCTACTTACTTTCTCCACCAATACTTGTTCACCAGGACAGATTTGAAGGGTTTGTTCAGCAGAAAAAAACTTATTTTAAATGAAAAAAAAAAAAAAAAAAGTTAAAACGTACCTACTTGCCCCCACTGCTTCCCGAGGCCTGCTCCTCTTCCCTTCCAGGCTTTCATGCCAACACACAGGAGAGACCTGGGGTGCCTAGTGCCAATTGGTGCCTAATGCCCACTAGTTGAGCTGTTTCTGGGCCCACAAGTGGAGATTATTTTAGTAGCCCATCCTACAGCTACTGTAAATAACTATACATGCCTCTTATACTCTGCCCAGGGGCGTCACTAGGCAGATTCATTTGGGGCACGAGCCCCGAATGAATCCGCTTGTGCCCGAGTCCCCGGCGTCTCCAGGCCGCTGCCGTGGGCCTGGAGCGCTCCTTAGTGCGGGCGGCGCCCGCCGATGTCTCTGACTGCGCGGCCGTTTGACAGCAGCCGCGCAGTCAGAGTCGGGGAGGAGGCAGGACGGATCGTTCCCGTCCTGTCTCCTCCCTGTATGTACGGTGCAAAACGAGCGCCTTTACATAAAATCTAGGTCGCAAGGGGCGTGACGCGCCGCTTTCATCACCCCCCTGCGACGCTGGGACCCTCTAAGCCGGGACCGGGCCTCATTAGGTAAGTAGGTTTTTTTATTTTATTTTTATTAGGTAAGGGGGCAAGACACTGGCTACAGGGGGGCGGGGCAAGACAACTGGTACAAGGGGGGAAAGGGACTGGCTTACAAGGGGGGCAAGACATGGCTACAAGGGGGCAAGACACTGGCTACAAGGGGGGCAAGACACTGGCTACAAGGGGCAAGACACTGGCTACAATGGGGGCAAGACACTGGCTACAAGGGGGCAAGAAAATGGCTACAACGGGGGGCAAGATTTGGCTACAAGGGGGGCAAGACACTGGCTACAAGGGGGGCAAGACATTGGCTACAAGGGGGCAAGACACTGGCTACAAGGGGGGCAGGGAAAGACTGGCTACAAGGGGGGCAAGACACTGGCTACAAGGGGGCAAGACACTGGCTAAAAGGGGGGGCAAGACACTGGCTACAAGGGGGGCAAGACACTGGCTACAAGGGGGGCAGGGCAAGACTGGCTACAAGGGGGGCAAGACACTGGCTACAAGGGGGGCAAGACACTGGCTACAAGGGGGCAAGACACTGGCTAAAGGGGGGCAAGACACTGGCTACAAGGGGGCAAGACACTGGCTACAAGGGGGACAAGACAAGACACTGGCTACAAGGGGGCAAGACACTGGCTACAAGGGGGGCAAGACTGGCTACAAGGGGGCAGGGCAAGACACTGGCTACAAGGGGGCAGGGCAAGACACTGGCTACACGGGGGCAAGACACTGGCTACAAGGGGGGCAGGGCAAGACTGGCTACAAGGGGGGCAAGACACTGGCTACAAGGGGGACAAGACAAGACACTGGCTACAAGGGGGGCAAGACAATACACTGGCTACAAGGGGGGCAGGGCAAGACACTGGCTACAAGGGGGCAAGGCACTGGCTACAAAGGGGGCAGGGCAAGACATGGCTCAGGGGGGAAAGAACTGGCTACAAGGGGGGCAAGACATGGCTACAAGGGGCAAGACACTGGCTACAAGGGGGGCAGGGCAAGACTGGCTACAAGGGGGCACAGACACGGGCTCCAAGGGGGCAAGACACTGGCTGCAAGGGGGGCAAGACACTGGCTACAAGGGGGGCAGGGCAAGACACTGGCTACAAGGGGGGCAGGGCAGACACTGGCTACAAGGGGGCAAGACAAGACACTGGCTACAAGGGGGCAAGACACTGGCTACAAGGGGGGCAAGACACCGGTACAAGGGGGGCAGGGAAAGACACTGGCTACAAGGGGGGGCAGGGCAAGACACTGGCTACAAGGGGGGCAAGCTGGCTACAAGGGGGGCAAGACACTGGCTACAAGGGGGCAAGACACTGGCTACAAGGGGAAAGGGACACTGGCTACAAGGGGGGCAAGACAAGACACTGGCTAAAGGGGGGCAAGACACTGGCTACAAGGGGGGCAAGATGGGTAAAGGGGGCAGGGCAAGACCCTGGCTACAAGGGACAGAGCAAGACACTGGCTACAAGGGGGCAAGACACTGGCAAAGGGGGGCGGGGCAAAGATGGGCTACAAGGGGGGCAAGACACTGGCTACAAGGGGGACAAGACAAGACACTGGCTACAAGGGGGGCAAGACAAGACACTGGCTACAAGGGGGGCAAGACACTGGCTACAAGGGGGCAAGACTGGCTACAAGGGGGGCAGGGCAAGACACTGGCTACAAGGGGGGCAAGACACTGGCTCAAGGGGGGCAAGAAAACTGGCTACAAGGGGGCAAGACACTGGCTACAAGGGGGGCAGGGCAAGACTGGCTACAAGGGGGGGCAAGACACTGGCTACAAGGGGGAAAGACACTGGCTGCAAGGGGGGGCAAGAAACTGGCTACAAGGGGGGCAAGACACTGGCTACAAGGGGGGCAGGGCAAGACACTGGCTACAAGGGGGCAAGACAAGACACTGGCTACAAGGGGGCAAGACACTGGCTACCAGGGGGGGCAGGGCAAGACACTGGCTACAAGGGGGGCAGGGCAAGACACTGGCTACAAGGGGGGCAAGACACTGGCTACAAGGGGGGCACGACACTGGCTACAAGGGGGGGCAGGACACTGGCTACAAGGGGGGGCAGGACACTGGCTACAAGGGGGGCAGGACACTGGCTACAAGGGGGGCAGGACACTGGCTACAAGGGGGCATGTCACTGGCTACAGGGGGCATATATGGATAAGCGGGCATGTCACTGGCTACAGGGGGGCATGTCACGGGGCTACGGGGGGGGCATGTCACTGGCTACATGTGGAATGTCACTGGCTACAGGGGGCATATGTGGCTACTGGGGCATTTCACTGGCTACAGGGGGGCATATCACTGGCTACAGGGGGCATATTATGTGGCTATGGGGGCAGTTTAACCTGGGTACAGGGGGCTAATAACCTGACTTCAGGGCATGTTACTGGCTACAGGGGGCATATTACTGCCTTAAAGGGGGCAGAAACCCTAGCTACAGAGGGCATTAACGGGATTAGAGGGGCTAATAACTTGGCTAGAGGGGGCTAATAACCTGGCTTCAGTGGGTACTACCAGGCTATAGGGGCCAAATATTTACTACAAGGGGGTAATTATTACCATTTGGGGCACTATAGATGGGGATTTTGTATAGAGATAGGAAATTGTAGGAAACGCTGATAAAATGGGAGTCTAAGATGTTTGTTTTGTACATTTTTCAGTGAAGAGTTGTGGACGCTAGAAGACGTCATGGCGTCTGGGCCAGATGGAGAAGAAGAAAGAGAAAGAGAACAAAAAATCTTCAGAGACGTCTCCTGTAAGTCACTAATTGTAACTGCAGTGTAATCACTTATATTTCTCCTGAGCCTACATACAAAGGTTTTTCTCTGTAAATATACATCCGCAGTTCACAATGAGACGCAAAAAATTCCGTGTGCACCCAGCCCTACTCAGAAAAACTTAAGGGCCCGAGCCCCGGATGTTTTGGGACCCTAGCAACGCCCCTGACTCTGCCTCTTGCTTTTTGCCTCCCCCAAGGATGTATATGCAGTTAACAAACATCTCCAGGTCTACCATGCTCAGGGTCTTCTTTCCCCTATTCCCCTGTAGGCCAGTCCGAGCCTGATTGGAAGGGACATTGTAAAGGGATATAATCTCCTCATTCCCTGAGTTATAAGTCTCTATACATTAGTGAAAAAGGAACAGTATTTTCAGTTCATGATGTCTTAGTTCTGACTTAGCTTGCTCTATGACTATTCTCCTTGTTTTGGCACCTGCTCTGATCAAATTCTTAGATAGAGTGTCATGATGATTGAACTCAAAACATGAGTATTGCCTGATCCTACTGTGCCATACACTGTCATATTAGCTGTTGCTAATGAAGACTTCACAGAGGCTTGCCATGTCCAAAGTCCAAAACACCTTGTGGGGTTAAGAATCCTATACCAGGTGATTCTTATATTCTTCTCCTCATCATAGCCAAATCCACACGCAACTGAGGCATGCACCATCTGCCTGCAAGTAGGCCTTGTTACAGTCAGCAAATGGATGTTGTAGGAGGATTGTGATTGTCTTCCACATTTATATTAACTGACAAAATATGAAATACTGTCAACTATTGCCCTAAGCAGTTAATGCACAGACCATAGTAGCATTTTTATTTCTAATCACACACAATATTATAATTAAACATTGAGGCTTAATTTATTTAGACGTTAGAAATTTTGTACAAAAGAGTTTTTAAATGTTAATGCAACTCAAATATAGAAGAATATGCTACACAATTGCTGCACCTATCTCAGGAACAGGTGCCCGAAACTCCCAGCGCAGACTGGAGAGTCGGTCATGCTTGAGCACGGCTCTCCATTCTGCTCTATAGGAGTTCAAAGCAGAGCCAAACACAGTGCATGGCTGTACTCAGAACATGCACCCATCCTCCAGTCTGCGTTGTGACTTTTGGGGGCTAGTTCCTGAAATAGGTGCAGATCATAGTGGAACCCACACCGATCAGAAAATGGTAGCAATATGCCATCATTTTCTGTCGTAATTATGGATGAGCGAATCGATTCTGACAAAGTGGAATTCATTTCCAATTTCAGGAAAAATTAGATTTGAATAGAAGCCGAATTTCCTGGCAATTCGTGGTAACCAATCGTCTTTTTTTCTAAAATGGCCGCGAGCACATGGCGTGACATGGGGCACAGAACTATGGAAGAAAGAAAGGAACGCCCTCAATGCCATGACATGCAGACATGCAGCCAATCAGTAGCCAGCCAGCTTCTGTGATGTCACAGCACTGTATATAGGCCAGCCATTTTACATTCTGCCACTTTCCACTGTGTCTCTTATGTACACGGATCTCTCTGCAGCAGCACTAGATTGAACTCTGTGCCAAATATTTCCGATTTTAGAATTACTGGGGTGAAATACCTTTCAACTACAGAGTGTGTGTGTGTGTGTCTCATATAAACACATGTTCCTGAACCAGCATTTTTTATTTTTGGATATTGCTCTCTGTGCTAAAGTGTTACTTTTTCCCTTATTGTGGTGAACTATCTTTGGAATACGGTGTGTGTATTTCTCACATACACACATCTCCATTTCAGCCAGTTAAGTCTTTTAGAATATTGCTCTCTGTGCCAAAGAGTTACTTTTTTCACTTATTGTGGTGAATAGTAATGAGCGATTACGTTGACTATCGTCATCGGGTCGATAGTCGATATCGGCAATTATCAATAATAGATTATCGCCGATGACCATTAAAGTCTATGGGAGAGGAACAACACCTTCATTCTTACACCCAAACAGGGATGGAGAAGCTGGAATTAACATCCACAACAGTCAAAATGGATTACGTGCTACATCTTAGGCAACACACTTAGGTTATAAAGGCCACAGAAAAAAAGTCACAGACCATTCGCTATCCTGGTCTTGTACCACAGCATGACCCTTAAACCTGCATGACCCACAAATTAAAAAGTGCCAGAAGGCAGTATGATTTGAACCATCATTTTACTTGAACTGGACATTGAATATCCCTGTCCTGGAACGCAGCATGAGCCCCAAACCTGCATAACCCCAGATTAACCAGTGACGGAAAAAGGAGTCTTTGAACCACCATTTTAGTTGAACTGGACATTGACTATACCTGTCCTGTACAGCAGTATGACCATTAAACCTATCTGACCCACAGATTCAAAAGTGCCAGGAAAAGGAGTCTTTGAACCACCATTTTAGTTGAACTGGACATTGACTATACCTGTTCTGTACCACAGTATGACCATTAAACCTGTATGACCGACAGATTAAAAAGTGCTGGGAAAAGGAGTCTTTGAACCACCATTTTAGTTGAACTGGACATTGACTATACCTGTCCTGTTGCGCAGTTTGACCATTAAACATGTCTGACCTCCAAATTCAAAAGTGCTGGGAAAAAGAGTCTTTGAACCCCATTTTAGTTTGAACTGGACATTTAACTATATCTGTCCTATACCGACTGTATGACCATTAAAACCTGTCTGACCCACAGATTAAAAAGTGCTGGGAAAAGGAGTCTTTCAACCACCATTTTAGTTGAACTGGACATTGACTATACCTGTTCTGTACCACAGTATGACCATTAACCTGTCTGACCACTGATTAAAGTACCGGAAAAAGGAGTCTTTGAACCACCATTTTAGTTGAACTGGACATTGACTATACCTGTCCTGGGCCACAGCATGAGCCCCAAACCTGCATGACCCCAGATTAAAAAGTGCCGGAAAAAGGAAAAAAGGAGTATTTCAACCACCATTTTAGTTGAACTGGACATTGACTATACATGTCCTGGACCGCAGTATGACCATTAAACCTGCATGACCCACAGATTAAAAAGTTGTGTTAAAAGGAGTCTTTCAACCACCATTTTAGTTTTACTGGACATAGACTATCCCTGTCCTGAGCCACAGCATGAGCCCCAAACCTGCATGACCCCCAGATTAAAAAGTGCCGGAAGAAGGAGTCTTTTAACCACCATTTTAGTTGAACTGGACATTGACTATACATGTCCTGGACCGCAGTATGACCATTAAACCTGTCTGACCCACAGATTAAAAAGTGCCGGAAATAGTAGTCTTTCAACCACCATATTAGTTTCACTGGACATTGACTATATCTGTCCTGTATCGCAGAATGACCCCTAAACCTGTTTGTCCCACAGATCACAAAGTGGCACTATGCTATTTTGTACAGTGACTGTCATTTAGTATATTTTTTGGTAACTGACATTTGTTTACAGAATTTATTTAGGGAAGTTTTATTTATAGTTTTACATTATTATCATTTTGCTTTTTTTTCAAGTGTGATAACATACAACATACACCCCTCCCTGCAGTTTTTAAAGGTATTTTTTACACGTGTAGACATGTTAATTCGTCCACACACCCCATAAGTAATAAAAATGTCCAAATCATCCCCAAAACACTTCTTAGTTGAGAAGACATTTGACCTCCTGGCTTCTGAGAGTGATTCAGCCAATCAATTCAATGGTTTCATTTTTCCTCCAAAACCTTCTTCAGTGATTAGGGACAGACACCCCTGGAGATCAATTGATGAGACCCCACAGTGACTCCAGCCCCAGAAAATTTTAAGCTTCAAATTGTGCAATTTGTGTCCAGCACTGGAGCCCTTTTTGACACTACTTAACCTCACAGAAATCACCTTTTTCAAAATCTGATTTTTTATAGAAATTTGAAGCTCTCCTGATTTGCCCCTAACGGTGAGAGCCAGTGCTGCCGTCAGCCATCTGTTAACACGGAGGTCCAGCTGCCAGGGCAGACTTACAGTGGGTGCGGTGAGAGACCAGGCTGGCGTCCGTCATCTATTAACACGGTAAAAATGCCCTTATGACGCAGCAGCAAAAACAGTCGTGCTGAAGCAGAATGCGGAAGTGGAAGTGTGAGGTAAGACCTCCAGACTTCCTAAGTACACAGGCAAAACCTGGGTAGCGCTTGCCCCTCCGTATGAGTGCGGACCAATTGAGCTTCACTTGGAAATACTGGTGGTTAACGCTCCTGTTCCACCCAGGTGCCCTTTTTCTTGGCATTCTTTTTCTGATTTTACTCAACGTGCTGGAGGAAATTGTCTCTGTTATTTGTTTTCTGTCCATGCTCCATACTCCATGTCCTCTGAGCTCGGGCCATTCGTCCATTTTGGATACCCAGAAGTCTATTGGGTCCCGAACACATACAAAAATATTGGTGTTGAGACGGAGATAGTCGTGCTCCATGATCTTAAGCTGGTCTCTGTGTGTTGGATGTGTGCCCTGCATTGCATGCGTTGGTGAGGTGGTAAATAAAGATTGCCAGAGGTCACCCATAAGGCTTCTGCCACCTTGCCTACGGCTACTTGGCACTCTACTGCTGTCATGTCGCTGATGTTGTTTCACCATGACATTTGAGAAACGTGAAGCAGACGCAACAGATGTCTCCAGTTGATCAATCAGCAAGGTCTCCATTTCCTGCATTTTATTCTCTATTTGGGCGGGTGGAAGGAAAGTGCTGAGTTTTGTTTTGTACCGGGAATCCAGGAGGGTGGCCACCCAGTAACTGTTGTTCATTTTGATGGCCATAATGCGAGGATCATTTTGTAGGATTTGGAGTATCCAAGCACTCATGTGAGAGATGGAGCCTTGATTTCCCAAGCCTCTGGGTCGAGGGGCACTAGCAAACTGATCTTCCTCATCTTCTTCCTCCGCCTCAAATTCACACCAACCTCTTTCCAAGGCAGGGACGTCGGTAACGTCGGTGTCTAGGAATACCTCCTCCTCCTCCTCTGCTTCCTCTGGCACAGCTTCAACACAGCCCTGACTTGCCTCAGATGATGCACCCTGAAAGCTGATGCGCCGCCTTGCACTAGCCCTGGACCCCGAACCACTGCCTAATGAAGACCGATAAAATTGAGAAACTGTCGGACCATGTGGATTCAACGGAGAGAAAGGCTCCGTGTCCGCATCTGTGTCCGTCTCCTCCTCCGTCACTGGCGGGACCTGTTGTTTCAGAGTGTCCAACGATCGTTCCAGAACTAAGATCACCACAATGCTCATGCTGAAAAGGGCATTGTCCGCACTGACCATTTTGGTGGCTTCTTCAAAACTGGCAAGGATGGTGCAGAGCTCTTTCACCTGCCTCCACTCTCGGTGGCTCAACCCCCCGAGGTCCGCACCGCTGCTTGTCAGACCATGTGTCACTTCGTACTGTGTAATGGCATTGCGCTGCTCCCACAATCGCTGGAGCATGTGGAGGGTGTGGAGACGGTTGACAGGGAGGCCGAGCTGATGCTGCAACGCAGCCAGGCGGGACGAAGCAGGGTGCGAACGGCGGAAGTGCGAACCAGATTCGGCCTTCCCCCAGGCAGTCCAGCCCCGAGTAGAACTTTAAAAATTTCTGGACGACAAGGTTCATGACAGGCCAGGCAAGGGATGTGCTCCACCCTACCGATCTTAAGGGTGGCCGCAGTTTTTCGCCATTTTAATCGCACACCACCTTGCCTGGCACAAGGTTCTTGTCACCCAGCCACGCTCGGTCTCATTGGAAGCTGTCCACAGCCCCTGACCTGTGTGTGGACGGTCTCCAAGACAGATTAATTTCAACAGGGCCCGGTTTTCTTTTGGGCCCGTGATGCCCCCAAAGGGACCTTGGGAAAGAGCCCGCCCCAAACCCGTTTTTTTTTTTGAAGAGCGGCCCGACCCTGAGAGCCCCCGCATGACCAACTCCACCCCCCACCCCCTGAGCTGTCACAGAGATATGCGGGGTTGCCGTGCTTACTAGTCCTGTTGGTGGTAATGGAATTTTTCCAGCCCCGAGAGACAACGTGCTTGGGAAAATTTTTGATGACACGTGGCTGGCCGGGAGGGCGGCTTTTTTGGCAAAGAAATGCCTGCTCGGGATCTTTTTTTTTGGGGAGGCAAGGATATTCGGGGAACCCATCTGTGTCCACCAGACGGAAAGGCAACTTTCAAGGCCCAAAGCCGGAATCCGACATTCAGGCTTTTGGCTTTGGGATGGGTTTTGGGGCACAGTGTTTCTTCCTCCCAAACCGGGAAAAAGAAGGCGGCGCTAGAATGCTGCTGCGGCGTGCAGGTCGTCAAACGGGGGAAGGAGAAGGGGTAGGATGGGTCTCGGTGGTGCGTGGTACTCGGGGGACGGTGGAGGCTGAAGCGGAGGTGATCCCTGTTTAGACCGGAAAACATGGGAGCTGGGAAACGATTGGTGGTGGCGGAGGAGGACAGGTGGAGACAGAATGTGACAGTGGTTGGAGGGGCCGGGGTTTTTTTCTGACCTTTTTTGGTCAATTGTTGCCTCCATTTCAA
Source organism: Phyllomedusa bahiana (assembly GCA_025379985.1). NCBI lineage: Eukaryota > Metazoa > Chordata > Amphibia > Anura > Hylidae > Phyllomedusa > Phyllomedusa bahiana. The sequence goes on along the minus strand of JAODAL010062607.1, from coordinate 416 downwards.
ATCATGCATTCGCTCATTGACTAGACAGTTGGGGGTGGAAAACCCTAAAATTCTTGCCTCAACTTGCGTTTACGGCAAAGGCGGGTATGACATCACTGGGTGAATCAGAGGGTTGCTCAAAAAAGGCCCAGGGGTTGAGAGGTCCCGGACCTTTTTGAAGGGGAATAACGAGGATCGGGGGTTTCCCCTGACCAAGGCTGGCGGGAAACATACAGCGGACTTCACACCACCCTCTCCCCCTTTTTGAGGCGGGACCCGTACTGACACACCCCATCGCTTCCTCCTGTCCAGTAGAACCTTGCAAGCAAATTCTGGAAAAGACCACGTTGGATCCGCAATGTCCTTTATCATCATATCAACACGTGACTTTGTCGCCTGACATTCGCATCCAGAGGGCGGGCTACAACAAAAAGAAA
>JAODAL010062606.1:0-19670 GCA_025379985.1 Phyllomedusa bahiana | reverse complement strand
TCGGGGCCCCGGGAAAGCGGTCAGGATTTTTGCCCCCCGAAACGGGGGTCCCCCCCCTTTGGCCGCCGGAAAAGGGGCAGGGGTCAGGCACTCGCTTGCGCGCCGCGGAAACGGCAGGTCTGGCTCTAGCTTGCGCCGCGCGGAAACGGCAGGTCAGGCACTCGCTTGCGCTTCGCGGCTGTCACCTATCTGGGTAATGTAAAGTTGGAGATGATATTAATACAAAAAAAAAAAATAACCCCAACCCCTTAAAGGGGGGGGCATGGGGGGTTGCGGGGGGGGTTCTCACAAAGCTTTTCAGATCAAAACCATCTTACACCACCCTCCCCTCAGTTGTAAGGTTCTATACGTATCACACATTCAGCTTCAAGCTGAGCTGTTACACCGACAAGTGCAGGTGATGTTCTCTCTTTTCTAAGCACAGGTGCTGTGAGGACCGAAAACAATGGCTTACCTGTAATCTTGTTAGAGATCAGTCTGTCCATGAGGTGACATCACTCCCTTCCCTCTTATCAGTTATATCCTGGTATGCAGGTTACCATAGAAACCTGTGTGCACTCAAAGCTGATAAAATCTCTCTTATCTCATGACTAAAATATAATCTATTGATCAATGCATCTAGAAAAAGTTTTCACTTAACTGTCCCTTCATGTTGCAATGCAAACCCCCTTTAAAATTCTGCACAGACCTCACGTTATTTCCTGCATGTCTTTTTAAAAAAGGCCCCCACTCTCCTGACAGCGGAAACGGGAGTCGGCACAGTTCTTTTATATTTATTTTCCCTTTGGGCATTGACAGGGCGGTGGAATAGAAGATTTTATAAAAAAAAAAAAAATAAGCACCACAGCAGCAGAATCCTCTCCCCCCACCCCCGCGGGTCGTGAAGGCTGTAAAAACGTCGGGCGAGGTCTTCACTTCTTCTTCGGCTCCTTGCAGGCCACCACGTACCTCTGGGCCACATTGAGGGGGGGAGAGTAGCCGTCGGCGTAGGACGTGTCCTCAAACAGCACCGAGTAATCGTCCAGGGGCTGCGGAGAGAAAGGAGCGTCACAAGGAGAAGCCGAATAACCGCAGCCTCACCCGCTGGCAGCCATAGCGTTCCCCCACCGGGTGATACAACGCTCCGACAGCTGGAGCAGAACTCGTGGGCGCACCTCCCTATGATAGCTCCGCCTGGCAGCCCCATCTTTGGCCGCTACTCACCCGCTGTGGGGGGGTGTGGATCAGCGCTCGGTAGAAGCAGGTGGTCTGGGGGTACAGCGCCAGCACTAGCTGATCTTTCTGGAACAGAGCCTCCGGGTCGGTCTCGGGGTTGGCTTTCCACTGGGGCAGAGGGATGATCCTCCGGCGGCTCAGGGTGTGGCGTCTGCGAGGGGGACAAGAGTCAATGTGAGGCGGCGTCTCTCCTAATGCATCACGACCGACTCTAGTCGCAACCAGAGCTGCAGCCACAAGTCTGGTTCCTGACGATTCTCCGGTCGCCTCATATACTCATTGCCATTTCTGACTCCTGCTAGTTCACTGCCTGCAACAATCTCGTTCTGCTGCGCTGCTTTGTGGGAGATGTAGGGTTTACACCAAAAGCAGAAGTCTACATCTCCCACAAAGCAATGCATAATGAAATCTAACTCTAGCAGTGACCGATCCGGAATGTTAGCAGTAGGGTGACTGCAGCTCTGGCTGTGACTGGAGTAGAAGACATGCAGCATCTTAAAGAGGGGGTGTCCTTTTTATGACTATAGATATATACTATTCATTACGGCCCAATTATAGACTTGGTATTTACATTATTTCCAATAGTAGGTCTATGGCTGTGAGGCCGTTCTGATCAGATCATTTCTTCCTACTACACCCAGTAGGCATTTACACTAGAAGTGCTGACAACTACCTGCCGCGCATGCGCACTAATAAGGAGACTGGTGATTCTATGGTGCGACCTCCTCCCCGAACAAAACGTCACTGTACAAAGAAGGGCTGCACTGCGTTCAGGGAGAGCAGCTACACTATAGGAGACGCGGCCTGCTGACCAGCGCGCATGCGCAGCAGATAAGAGTCTCTACAGATGGTTTAGGCCATAATCAGCCTCATTATATAAAGAGAACGGGACAGACCCTTTACTGAAAATCCAGTGTCACAACGGGCGATGACCCCCCGAGCGTTATGTGCAGGTTGTATTAGAACAGGGCCGACGAGGTTCATGGCCTCAGCACCGGGCACCATCTGAGGATCAGACACGTGCGCCAAGATTTGCTTATGCCCTATTTATGCTCCAGTTCTTCCCCCTCTCCCAGGATTCTCTGCAGATGCGATAGTCCTTCCTCTCCTCCCAGAATCCCCTGTGCCGGTCATTTGATATTGGCTCCTCTCCCTCCTCCCAGAATCCCTTATGCCGGTCATGTGACACTCCCTCCCCTCCTCCCAGAATCCCTGGCCGGTCAATTGTGAATCCTCCCTCCCCTCCTCCCAGAATCCCCTGTGCCAGTCATGTGACACTCCCTCTCCCTCCTTCCAGAATCCCTTGTGCCGGTCATGTGACACTCCCTCCTCCCAGAATCCCCTGTGCCAGTCATGTGACACTCCCTCCCCTCCTCCCAGAATCCCTTGTGCCGGTCATGTGACACTCCCTCCTCTCCTCCCAGAATCCCCTGTGCCGGTCATGTGACACTCCCTCCCCTCCTCCCAGAATCCCCTGTGCCGGTCATGTGAACTTCCCTCCTCCCAAGATAATCCCCCGTGCCGGTCATGTGATACTCCCTCCTCCCAGAATCCCCCGTGCCGGTCACGTGATACTCCCTCCCCCCAGAATCCCCCGTGCCGGTCATGTGATACTCCCTCCGCCCAGAATCCCTTGTGCCGGTCATGTGACACTCCCTCCTCCCAGAATCCCTTGTGCCGGTCATGTGATACTCCCTCCTCCCAGAATCCCTTGTGCCGGTCATGTGATACTCACTCCTTTCCCTCCTCGTCAATGTCATCCACCTCGTACCTTGAAGACAGTGGAGGTTACCCGCTGCCCGGCCGGTGACGCCCCCACACATGGCACCCGCACAGCAGGCACCTACTTGTTGGCCGCATGGCTGTAACTGACCACCTCGGCCAGGATCCACTGCTCGTCCCCATCCACGGCCTTCACCCGGGCAGCCACCTTGTCTCCAGGTCTGGCCACATAGTCGCTGGACGCCGGGATAGCGCCGCACAGAGGAGGAGGCCTGGAGGCGACAGACATGACCTCAGCTACAGCCGGGGCTCGCCCTCCCGGAGCCCAGGGGGGGGGCGCACTCACTTCTCTCCAGGCTTCCCGATCCACAGGGGCAGGGTCATGGCGGACTGCTGCAGGAGGGTCATCAGCACCCCGCGCCGCATGGTCTTCCTGGGCGGCTCAGAGTCATGGTACAGGCCGGCGATCTTGGCGGCTGCAGAGAGAAAAGGAGCAATGCAGCAAATATATGGGCGACGTCACTGGATCATCAAGAGGGGGTGACCCCATGCGGCCCCCTCCCATGCCAGAAGCTTAGTGCTTGCAGCTTGAGCAGGGACCGGAGCAGAGGTGGATCTAATGCAATGTGGTGTCCATCAGAAATCTGTTACCCCTACAGCAGGGAGCGGCGGCGGCGGCCGGACACTCACCGATGCGTCGCTCCTCCAGCAGGGACTTGATCTCAGCGATTTTATCCAGTGATCGGCGCAGAATGCTGCAAGAGAAAACAGAGACTTTAGACGAGCCCCTCCCTGACCCCACTGACCCCTGAGGTAAGGAGCGGAGGAGGCAGACGGCTGCCCGGATCGGGGAGCGCTCGCCCTTCAGACACCACGGTGAACAGCACTATGGCGTCTACTTGATGAGAGCGGGGCTGCAGTGCACGGACGCCGCGGGTGCCATGGCTGCCAGAGGCCTGATGAAGAGCTTTGGAGCCGTCCCAGGCAGGGTGTGATACATGGCCGTACAATAGCTCAGGACATCAAGCTGTCGCGCATCCAAGGCCCCTGCTGGGATCAATGTTAACCTTTTAAAGGGAATCTGTCGCCAATTTTATTTTTTGTTACTTATTAAATCAAGCCCCTGATCCATATCCTCTCAGTTGTTTTTATTTCCTGATTGTAGATTTCTCTATTCGACCGTCTATATATGATTGTGGGGAAGACATTCTTGCTTGCACTGCATTAACCCCTTAAGGACCCGGCTTTTTTTTTTGTTGACATAACTATTTTTCCACCTACATAGACACATGGGGGCTTTTATTTTGCGGGACAAGATGTAATTTCTAATGGTGTTATTCACTATACTATAGAATATACTGGGAAACCACAAAAAAATTCCAAGTGGGACAAATTGTGAAAAAAAAAAAAAGTATTTTCGCCATGTTTCCGGGTGTTTTGCTTTTACGGCGTTCCAATCTTCGGTAAATATAATGTGTTATCTGTATTCTTCAGGTTGTTACGCATTCGGCAATACCAAACATGTAGGGTTTCCGTTATGTTTTGGTGCCGTAAAAAAATTCCAAACTTTTTCGATTTTTGAAATTTGCTCCGCAGCGCCATTTTGTGCGACCAATAACTTTTTTGTACTAACACCTACGGACGTCAGTGAGGGGGCATTTTTTGTGGCTGAAGTTCACTTTTTATCGCTAGCAGTTTGGAATGCATGCGACTTTTTTGATCACTTTTATTCCATTTTGTAAGCGACATAAAATTACCAAAAAACGCAATTTTGCCGTTTGGATTTTTTTTTTATTCTACGGTGTTCAGCGCAATGATGTTATTTTTTATAGTTCGGACTTTTTGTACGCGGAGATACAAATTCTGTGTATCTTTTTTTATTATTTTTATTTGTAAAATAGGGAAAGGGGGGGGGGGTGATTTGAACTTTTAATACTTGTTTTGTACTGTAAAACTTTATTATTATTTTTTTTTACTGTAACATTGAGTCCCCCTATGGTGCTTGATCACTAGGTGGCGCGATTGTCAATACAGTCTAATGCATTGCATTGGCAATGCATTAGACTGTACCAAGATGGCGGTTTCCCCACTTCCTGTCTGCGGACAGAAGTTGGGCAAACCGGGACATGGAAGCGACAGGAGCCTTCCCAAGGCTCCCTGCTGCCATGTCCGGGGGTCGGATCGTTGCAGCTATGCTGTGGCGATGCGCGGCCCCCATCTTCATTCATTCAGACGCCGCAGCCATCTTTGCCGCGGTGTCTGACAGGTTAAACAGGGCAGGCGGGCGACGCTGCCTGTTCGCGCTGTAACGGCCGGGTGTTAGCGAAGTGATCCCCCTGCAAAGCCCCTTATGGACCCTGGGACGTACTCTACGTCCAAGGTCCTTAAGGGGCTAACAGCAGTCAGAGATACTTTACAGCAGCTTCATGCACATAGGATTCTTAAGACAGATCCTGTCCCATAGACTTGTATAGGAGAGTTTTCACTGTGAAGGGAGGGGAGAGGGGGAGCTGTGAAATCTCCTCTTGTGACTGGTGGATTCTGTGTTATCTGTACACATTGGTGTCTCCTTTCAGTTTGACCCTCTTTGTGCTGATAATGAGCCGACTGCTGAAAAGCTCTCTAAACAGAACAGGGAGAGTCAGACGAATATTAGGCCTAGTGGCCAAAGTGAAAACTGCAGGACTTAGGAATTATTAAAAAAAAATATTGAAAAAACACAACCAAAAATTCCTAAAAGATGTGTTTAACATAAAAACGCGAGTTAAACAATAAGTCATTTTTTAATGACACATTCCCTTTAAGCCCCAGGCCTTAAAAGGCCTCAATGAGCAGCTACATGTTGTCGTTTTTGCACTTTTTTCCCCCCCAATCGCCGCTGTGCAGAATCCGGAGGCTCCGGCGCCATTCTAGATTTGGGTTTTTGTTTTTTCTGTGTATACACAGGACGCCCGTCACGCCATTGAATCTGACGGACGCGTTCAGTGCATCTGGAGCTTTCCCGGCGCATGCGCTAAACATGGGCCGAGCTCCTCTCCGGTCACTTACTTGCATTCGGCTTCCGCGTCGGCTTTGGCCGTTGTGTAGAGTCCGCGCAGTTTAGTCCGATAATACGGAGAGACTGAGGAGACAGAACAGAGGAGCGAGGTTACTGCATTCACAACCGGCCCAATTAACCACAGTGTCACTGACTGCACCGGTGGGTGTCTTGTGGAGCTGCCCCAGAGCAGAGACACCCACTGACTGCAGCGTAACCAACGGGAACAGGACAATCCCTACATCAGAACTTAAATTGTCTGTCCACAGTTTTAAATAAAACATGGCTGCCTTCTTCCAAAAACAGCTCCACCTCTATCACAGGATGTGTCAGTTACTGCGGCTCAGTCTCATTCACTTCCATGGACCCAAGCTGCAGTACAAGACACAACCTGTGACAGAGGTGGCGCTGTTGTGAGAAGAAGGCAGCCATGTTTTTTTTTAATCCTGGACAACTCCTATAAAGGGAACCAGTCATAATAGACTCTCCACTATACAAACCAATCAGGGACCTGCCACCTCTCAGCCAATCAGGAGAGTGGGAAAGTCACAGAACCCTATAGTTCATAGAGGGCAGGGTCAGGTTGGTGCTGACAAAACTGCCCTGGTAAACGTGCACCCAAGGCTCCCAGACTGACCTGACCCAGAAAGTGTCCGGGAGCCGGAGGGGCCTGTATGTGAGGCGCCTGCACCTTCCAGTCTGATCGTGATTCATCGTCTGTGTTTAATAGGAGACTACAACTCCCAGCCTCTCCTGGCAGCCATCTTGGCCACCAGCACCAGCGTGCACCCGCAGAGCCGCTCCGCCACTTACTCTTGTTCTCCGTCTGCATGCGCTCGTGGGTTTTCTGGATATTCACCAGGTTGTGCTCGCTCCGCGATCGCTCCTCCTGAAAGACATCAGAGCATAAGCGTGACCTCTGACCTGCGGCTCCCAGGGCATGATGGGAGTTGTAGTTTGGCAGCTGCCGGAGGAACACAGATCAAAAGCAACAGCTGCACTGGGTGAAGCGCGTCCTCACCTGCGTCTGCTTGATGAGTTGGTGCAGCTCGTTCAGCAGCTCCGATATCCTCGTGTCGGCGGAGACCAGCGCCATCCTCGCGTGCTGCTTGGTTCTGGGAAGAAGAGAATCACAGCAACAACATTATCCATAGGAAGATGGAGAACACAGCGCCCCCCTGTACCGGGAACTCCCATAAAGGAGAATGGAGAACACAGCGCTCCTCTGTACTGGGAACTCCCCAAAAGGGAATGGAGAAACACACGCCCCCCTGTACCGGAACTCCAATGGAAATGGAGAGAACACAGCGCCCCCCCTGAACCCGGGGAACCCCCTAAGAAATGGAGAGAACAAGCCCCCCCTGTACCGGAAACTCCCATAGAGTAGAATGGAGAGAACACAGCGCCCCCCTGTACCGGAAACTCCCAAAGGAAAAAGGGGAAAAACACAGCGCCCCCCTGTCCGGAAACTCCCCTAGGGAAATGGGAGAAACACAGCGCCCCCCCGAAACCGGGAAACCCCCAAAGGAGAAAAAGGGGAGAACACAGCGCTCCCCTGACGGGAACTCCCTAAAAAGAATGGGGAGAACACAGCGCTCCCCTGTAGGGAACTGCCATAGAACAGAATGGGGAGAACACAGCGCTCCCCCGTACTGGGAATGCCATGAACAAATGGGAAACACAGCGCTCCCCCCGTATGGGAACTGCCTAGAACAAAGGGGGAGAACACAGCGCTCCCCCCCGTACCGGGAAATCCCCCTTGAACAGAATGGAAAAAACACAGCCCCCCCCCTGACCGGGGAAATCCCCTAGAACAGAATGGGGAAAAACACAGCGCTCCCCTGTCCGGGGAATCCCCTAGAACGAAGGAGGGAAAAACAGCGGGCCCCCCTGACCGGGAACTCCCCTAGAACAGAATGGAGGGAAACAGCGCTCCCCCTGTAGGGGAAACCCCCTAGAACAGAATGGAGGGAACACACCTCCCCCTGTACTGGGGAAAGAAGGGGAACACAGGCCCACTTACAATCCATAGAACAGAATGGGAGAACACAGCGCCCCCTGTACCGGGAACTCCCATAAAGAGAATGGGAGAACACAGCGCTCCTCCTGTACCGGGAACTCCCATAGAACAGAATGGAGAGAACACGCGCTACCCCTGTACTGGGAACCTCCCATAGACAGAATGGAGAGAACACAGAACCCCCCCTGTACCGGGAACTCCCATAGAACAGAATGGAGAGAACACAGGCTCCCTGTACGGGAACCTCCCATAGAAACAGAATAGAGAGAACACAGCGCTCCCCTGTACCGGGAACTCCCATAGAACGGAACACAGCGCTCCCCTGTACCGGGAACTCCCATAGAACGGAATGGAGAGAACACAGTGCTCCCCTGTACCGGGAACTCCCATAGAGGAGAATGGAGAACTCAGCGCTCCCATGTACCGGGAACTCCCATAGAACAGAATGGAGAACACAGCGCTCCCCTGTACCGGGAACTCCCATAGAACAGAAAGGGAGAACACAGCGCTCCCCTGTACGGGAACTCCCCTAGAAAGAATGGAGAACACAGCACCCCCTGTACCCGGGAACTGCCATAGAAAAAGAATGGAGAGAACACAGGGGTCCCCTGTACCGGGAACTCCCATAGAACAGAATGGAGAACACAGCGCTCCCCTGTACTGGGAACTCCCATAGAACAGAATGGAGAGAACAGAGCGCTCCCCTGTACTGGGAACTCCCATAGATCAGAATGGAGAACACAGCGCTCCCCTGTACTGGAACTCCCATAGAACAGAATGGAGAGAACACAGCGTTCCCCTGTACTGGGAACTGCCATAGAACAGAATGGAGAACACAGCGCTCTCCCTGTACCTGGACCTGCCAAAGAGGAGAATGGAGAACACAGCGCTCCCCTGTATGGGAAACTCCCATAGAACAGAATGGAGAACACAGCTCTCCCCTGTTCTGGTATATGACATAGATCAGATTGGGGAGAACACAGCGCTCCCCTGTACTGGGAACTCCCATAGAACAGAATGGAGAACACAGCGCTCCCCTGTACTGAGAACTCCCATAGAACAGAATGGAGAACACAGTGCTCTCCTGTACTGGGAACTCCCATAGAGGAGAATGGGGAACACAGCGCTCACCTGTACCGGGAACTCCCCAGCTGCTCCCGGGTTCCCCCCCCAGTGGCGGCCATACTGGTCATGACCCAAACCTAAAGGGGGAGCCACTACATTCCCTCAGCCGCGCTCTATCGCGATACATACAGCACCATGATGGCGGCGCGCCCCCTCATCAAACCTATAGCGCACTTGTATCACGACGCTTATATAAGCCTTCAGTGCGGGGGGGTGGAGCCTCGGCTGCTCGCGCTATATCACGACACACGCGATCATATCGCGCCGCCGAGCAGTCACACTCACCGGGCAAGAGAGGAGGCCTCGACCGAGAGCAAGCAGCCCAGGGAATGTGGTCGCAGCGTGATGACGTCGGCGTCACCTAGGAGACCGCGGCGGGAATTCGCGAGGCATGACGGGAAGGGTAGTTCCAGGCACTTATTTACTGCGCATGCGTGCGGGGTTTTTGTTTTTTATTGCTGAAAATGATAAAAATGTGATTTTATTTTTACATTTTTTTTAACTTAACTTTCTAAGATTTTCGAAATCTGCGAAGGTTGGTGCTGTGGAACCACGACTGCCAGCGGCGGCTTCATTGTGGCCGCGGTCCCTGAATTGGGGCACAAGGTTTCTTTGCCCCAATGTCAGAGCCACCGTAAACTTGGTACAGGCGTTTAGAGCGGCGCGGGGGCGGACGGGCGTCGGTGACGTCTGATCCAGCACCGCACAGGTGTGGATTGAAACTTCTATTATATTTTAAAGTTGAAAATCCGCAGCGCAAATTGTGGAAATTTTGCTGAAATTTCTGAAAAAAATAAGAAAAAAAATCATCAAAATTTTGAGCTTTTACGGCAGTTTTACTTCCCCGTTAAAGTCAATGGCAAAAAAATAGCAATGTGCAAATCTGTGTAGGAAAAAATCCCGCGGCGTTGTATGAGGAGAAAATCGAACTTCATTGTATAATGACCGGTGCCGCAGTTTCTAATAAACTCCATAGATTCCTTAACATTTCCAAGATCTCTGCCAGTTGTCAGTGAATAGAAACAGCCAGAGGCTGACGAGACTTCTGAGGGTTTGTTACAGTTGTATCTGATCTGCTCCAATCCTCTGTGAAGTAAAAAGCCTGGACTCCTTCACCTGCACTGACACACTGTAACAGACTATCAGGGCATTAAAGAGGCTTGCGCTGCTGAGGTGTTTGGCTCACAGCTGAGGGTTTGTTACCATGTATCCTGTCTGGTCCAATCCTCTGTGAAGTAAGAGGCCTGGACTCCTTCACCTGCACTGTCGCACTGTAACGAACTATCGGGGCAGGAGAGAGGTTTGCGCTGCTGAGGTGTTTGGTTCACAGCTGAGGGTTTGTAACAGTTGTGTCTGGTCTGGTTCAATCCTCTGTGAAGAGAACAGCATGGACTCCTACACTTGCACTGACGCACTGTAATGAATGATCAGGACAGGAGAGAGGTTCAGTTCACAAAGGATTGTCTACACTGGATACATTGTAACAAACCTCCAACTTTGAAGGTGTTTTCTCAGCCTCTGGAACACTGTAACGAACTACCTGGACAAGAGAGAGGTTTGTGCTGCTGGTGTTTTTAGTTCACAACTGATCTAGGCAATCCTCTTGGAAGTGGAAGGCTTCAATTTCTTCACCTGCACTGACACATTGTAACAAACAATCAGGCAGGAGAAAGATTTGTGCTGCTGACATGTTAGCTTCACAGCTAAGGGTTTGTTACAATTGTATCCAGTCTGGGCAATCCACCTTTATCCACACGCATACACTGTAACAAACTATCAGGACAGGAGAGCGGTTTGTGCTGCTGATGTGTTTAGTTCACAGCTGAGGGTTTGTTACCATGTATCCAGTCTGGTTCCATCCTCTCGGAAGGAAACAGCCAGGATCCCTTCACCTGTACTGACACATTGTAACGAACGGTCAGGACAGGAGAGAGGGTTGCACCGCTGACGTGTTTAATCCACAAAGGATTGTCTGGATTGAATACATTGTAACAAACCTCCAGCTTTGTATGTGTTTTCTCTTGCTCTGAAACTCCTGTCATGAATTATCAGGGCAGGAGTTAGCTTTGTGCTTCTGAGGGTTTGTTACAATTTCATCCAGTCTGGCCTAATCCTCTATGAAGGGAACAGCCTGGACTCCTTCACCTACACTGACACACTGTAACAAACAATCAGGACAGGAGAGAGGTTTGTGCTGCTGATGTGTTTAGTTCACAGCTGAGGGTTTGTTACATTTGTTTCTGATCTAGGCAATCCTCTTGAAAGTGAAAGACTTTCTTCACCTGCACTGACACATTGTAACAAACTATCAGGCAGAAGAAAGGTTTGTGCTGCTGACATATTACTTTCACAGCTGAGGGTTTGTTACAATTGTATCCAGTCTGGGCAATCCTCTTTTATCCACACGCACACACTGTAACAATCTATCAGGACAGGAGAGAGGTTTGTGCTGCTGATGTGTTTAGTTCACAGCTGAGGGTTTGTTAATGTATCCCTGTCTGGACAATGCTCTGTGAAGTAAAAGGCCTGGGCTCCTTCACCTGCACTGACAAATTGTAATATAATCAGGGCTGGAGAAAGGTTTAGTTCACAAAGGATTGTCTGGACTGTATACATTGTAACAAACCTTCAGCTTTGAAGGTGTTTTCTCAGCCTCTGGAACACTGTAATGAACTATCCAGGCAGGGGAGAGGTTTGTGCTGCTGAAATGTTTACAGCTGAGGGTTTGTTACAATTGTATCCAGTCTGGGCAATCCTCCTTTACTCGCACTGACACACTGTAACAAACTACCAGGACAGGAGAGAGGTTTGCGTTGCTGGTGTATTTCGCTCACAGCTGAGGGTTTGTTACAATTGTATCTGGTCTGGGCAATCTTTTGTGACGTAAACAGCCTGGACTCCTTCACCTGCACTCACTCACTGTAACGATCTATCAGGACAGGAGAGAGGATTTTGCTGCTGATGTGTGTTGCTCACAGCTGAGGGTTTGTTACAGTTCTATCCGATCTGGTCCAATCCTATGAAGCCAAGGACTCCTTCACCTGCACTGACACATTGTAACAAACCATCCGCACAGGAGAGAGGTTTGTGCTGCTGATGTGTGTTGCTCACAGCTGAGGGTTTGTTACAGTTCTATCCGATCTGGTCCAATACCCCGAAGCCAAGGACTCCTTCACCTGCACTGACACATTGTAACAAACCATCAGGACAGAAGAGAGGTTTGCGCTGCTCTCCTGTTCAGTTTCCAGAGTGGATACACACTGTACCAAAACCTCAGCTGTGACGGTATTTTCTCATGCTCTGAATGTTTCCGTTCACTGACCGCGAGCAGAGATCTCCTCATGATGAGTGTCGCGGCCCCGGGTGACAGATGTAGCAGAGTCGTCACGTGTGTGCGGAGGACGCGGTGTTCCCAGCATTCCCTGCCCCGCCCGGGGTGACTCTGCCCATAACCTGTCATTTGTGTTTCTGATAAGGACAAAGTGGTGATAAAGTCCAGAAGGTTCTCGTCCGCAGAGCTGGCACTCACAACCCCCTGTAATCAGTACTGGGAAAGCTGGGTGACCGCCAACATGGCCGCTATCACCACTCCCCGTCCCCAATTCTCCAAAATAACAGAGCAGTGTGCGGGCTGCGTCACTTCCTCACTAAATTTGCCATGCAGAAGCCTAGGAAAGCTGGGTGCCAACCAACATGGCCGCCATCACAGGGGGCGTCAACTAAATGTGGCTTCTGTCACTTTCTAGATTTGCAGTGCAGACATCTGGGAAAGCTGGGTGACAGCCCCCTGGCAGTGATTGTACTTTGTCATCCAGCTTTCCTAGGAGCAGATGACCCTCCGTTTATTTGTAATCATGCTTTCCTAGGAGCAGATGACACCCCCCCCCCCCCCGGACAGATGTCATCCAGCTTTCCTAGGAGCAGATGACACCCCCCCCTCCGCCCCCGGACAGATGTCATCCAGCTTTCCTAGGAGCAGATGACCCCCCCCCCCCCCACCCACCCCGGACAGATGTCATCCAGCTTTCTAGGAGCAGATGACCCCCCCCCCACCCCCCCACGCCCGGACAGATGTCATCCAGCTTTCCTAGGAACAAATTAACCCCCCCCCCCCCCCCTCCCGGACAGATGTCATCCAGCTTTCCTAGGAACAGCTGCCCCCCCCCCCCTCCTCCCCCGGACAGATGTCATCCAGCTTTCCTAGGAACAGGAGACCCCCGGACAGAAGTCATCCGGCTTTCCTAGGAACAGACGACCCCCGGACAGATGTCATCCAGCTTTCCTAGGAACAGACGACCCCCGGACAGATGTCATCCAGCTTTCCTAGGAACAGATGACCCCCGGACAGATGTCATCCAGCTTTCCTAGGAACAGATGACACCCCCCCCCCGCCAGACAGATGTCATCCAGCTTTCCTAGGAGCAGATGACCCCTAGACAGATGTCATCCAGCTTTCCTAGGAGCAGATGACCCCCTCCGGACAGATGTCATCCAGCTTTCTAGGCTCCTAGGTTCGCTGCTCCAGTGTTGCTGCACATAATACACATTCAGGAGTCCAGGAAAGCTGGGTGACCCCTCTATATAGCCACATTCACATGGGAAGCCAATGTTACAGAGCTTTCCTGGACTCCTGAAGGGTAAATCCACCTCATTATATAATAATGAATCTCCTCTTCTTGGATAGTTGACATTCAGGAGACTGGGAAAGCTGGGTGACCACTGTGATGGTGGCTATAGCCGATAGATCTGATACAAACACATGACCGGAGACAATGGACCTCATCTATCAGAACTGACTAATAGTAAGACTGTGCGCTGCCCATAGCGACCAAACAGGACCCATAGCAACCAATCAGTGCTCATAGCAACCAATCAGAGCCCATAGCAACCAAAGTCCATAGCGACCAAACAGGACCCATAGGCCGTGTTCACACGGCTTATTCCCGACGGATTTGTGCGCCGTATTGAGCACACAAATCCGCCGTGAATAAGGGGCGGGGCCGGAGCGCGGCGGGGGCGCCGCTCCCGGCCCCAAAGACAAAGCATTGTTTACGGCGCGTATGCGCCGTAAATAATGTGCATGTCACATTCTCCCCCCCCCGGTGGATTCGCCGAGCGGGAAGGAGCGACGGAATCCACTGTTCTCAATGAGAGCAGTGGATTACCGTAATTGCTGCCGCGGATTGGCGCCGTACTGAAGCGCAAATCCGGCGCGCAGTACGGCGCCAATCCGCGGCAGAATAAGCCGTGTGACGGGGCCATAGCAACCAATCAGTGCTCATAGCAACCAATCAGTGCTCATAGCAACCAATCAGAGCCCATAGCAACCAGAGTCCATAGCGTCCAATCAGAGCTCATAACCAATCAGAGCCCATAGCAACCATTCAGACCCATAGCAACCAGAGTCCATAGCGTCCAATCAGAGCTCATAACCAATCAGAGCCCATAGCAACCAATCAGACCCATAGCAACCAGAACCCATAGCAACCAATTAGAGCTCATAGCAACCAATCAGAGCCCTTGTCAACCAATAAGAGCCCATAGCAACCAATCAGAGCCCATAGCAACCCATTAGAGGATAAATTAAATCAGAGCTTTGGTGGCTATGAGCTCTAATTGATTGCTATGGGTTCTGTTTGGTTGCTATGGGCTCTTATTGGTTGACAAGGGCTCTGATTGGTTGCTATGAGCTCTGATTGGTTGCTATGGGTTTTGATTAGTTGATATGATTGGTTGCTATGGTTTCTGATTGGTTGCTATGGGCTCTGATTGGTTGACATGATTGTTTGCTATGGGCTCTGATTGGTTGTTATGGGTTCTGATTGGTTGCTATGGGCTCTGATTAGTTGATATGATTGGTTGCTATGGTTTCTGATTGGTTGCTGTGGGTTTTGTTTGGTTAGTATGGTTAGTATGGGCTCTGATTGGTTGTTATGGTTTCTGATTGGTTGTTCTGTTTGGTTGCTATGGTCTCTGATTGGTTGCTATGAGCTCTAATTGGTTGCTATGGGCTTTGATTAGTTGATATGAATGGTTGCTACGGTTTCTGATTGGTTGCTATGGGTTCTGTTTGGTTGCTATGGACTCTGGTTGTTATGATTGGTTGCTATGGATTCTGATTGGTTGCTATGGGATCTGATTGGTCAGTATGAGCTCTGAATGGTTGCCATGGGTTCTGTTTGGTTGCTATGGGCTCTGATTGGTTGATATAATTGGTTGCTATAGTTTCTGATTGGTTGCTGTGGGTTTTGTTTGGTTGCTATGGGCTCTGATTGGTTGATATAATTGGTTGCTATAGTTTCTGATTGGTTGCTGTGGGTTCTGTTTGGTTGCTATGGACTCTGGTTGTTATGATTGGTTGCTATGGTTTCTGATTGGTTGCTATGGGCTCTGATTGGTCAGTATGAGCTCTGAATGGTTGCCATGGGTTCTGTTTGGTTGCTATGGGCTCTGATTGGTTGATATAATTGGTTGCTATAGTTTCTGATTGGTTGCTGTGGGTTTTGGTTGGTTGCTATGGGCTCTGATTGGTTGATATAATTGGTTGCTAGAGTTTCTGATTGGGTGCTGTGGGTTTTGTTTGGTTGCTATGGGCTCTGGTTGGTTGCTATGGTTTCTGACTGGTTGCTATGGGCAGCACAGTCTTACTATTTTATAAAGTTTTGATAAATGAGGCGCATTGACCTCAGTATTATCTTATCTGGTTTTGGGAAAGTTGAGTGCCTACTTATATTAAGCACCTTCAGAGGTGCAGTCGTCTCTACAGCCGTCACCCAGCTTTTCCAGTCTCCTGAATGTCAGATACACATGAGCCGGGGATGTAGGATTACAGGACGAGGCGAAATCTCCATTCAGGAGTCTAGGAAAGCTGAGTGACCTCTGCACAGAGGACCCGACCCGTGATATCAGTGGTCACCCAGCTTTCCCAGAGACGGATAGAACCAAGCTAATTCTGAAGTCATGTGGGTTTACCATATTGAACTGGTCACCATTAGCCGTCACCCAGCTTTCCCAGAGACGGATAGAACCAAGCTAATTCTGAAGTCGTGTGGGTTTACCATATTGAACTGGTCACCATTAGCCGTCACCCAGCTTTCCCAGAGACGGATAGAACCAAGCTAATACTGAGGTCGTGTGGATTTATCATATTGAACTGGTCACCATTAGCCGTCACCCAGCTTTCACAGAGACGTCTAGACCCAAGCTAATTCTGTAGTCGTGTGGGTTTACCAGATGTTACTGCTCACCATCAGCCGTCACCCAGCTTTCCCAGAGACGGATAGAACAAAGCTAATTCTGAAGTCGTGTGGGTTTACCATATTGAACTGGTCACCATTAGCCGTCACCCGGCTTTCCCAGAGATGGATAGAAGAACCAAGCTAATACTGAGGTCGTGTGGATTTATCATATTGAACTGGTCACCATTAGCCGTCACCCAGCTTTCCCAGAGACGGATAGAACCAAGCTAATTCTGAAGTCGTGTGGGTTTACCATATTGAACTGGTCACCATTAGCCGTCACCCAGCTTTCCCAGAGACGGATAGAACAAAGCTAATTCTGAAGTCGTGTGGGTTTACCATATTGAACTGGTCACCATTAGCCGTCACCCGGCTTTCCCAGAGATGGATAGAAGAACCAAGCTAATACTGAGGTCGTGTGGATTTATCATATTGAACTGGTCACCATTAGCCGTCACCCAGCTGTCCCAGAGACGGATAGAACCAAGCTAATACTGAGGTCGTGTGGGTTTACCATATTGAACTGGTCACCATTAGCCGTCACCCAGCTTTCCCAGAGATGGATAGAACCAAGCTAATTCTGAAGTCGTGTGGGTTTACCATATTGAACTGGTCACCATTAGCCGTCACCCAGCTTTCCCAGTGTCCTGTCTGGCAAATGTCCAGAATCAGGGGATGTGTTCCTACATAACAGGGCAGATTTCCCATTCAGGAGCCCAGGAAAGCTGTGTGACCTGTGTACGGCTAGCCGTCCTTTAAGGGGCTGTCTGCCTGGTGAGCACCCAGCTTTCCCAGGAGCTGATCTATGTCAGTAACATGTGACTGGCGTTCCTGGCAGCGGGATGTGAGCGACGTGTAATATCCGGTGACGGTTTTTTTTGTGGTTACTCATTGCCCTGACAGCAAACAAACATTACTCAGAGGAGGGCGGGGCTGTCTGGGTGACACCCTGACTCCACCCATTTGCTCTGACCCCGCCTCCAGGCCCAGAGCCTGTTTATTTGCACTGATATTTGTAGTGGAGGGCAGCCAGCCGCCCCTCCCCTGGGGAAGAATCTGGAAAATTACAGAAACTTCCATTGGAAATCTCTGTGACAGCGGGAGAAGGGGTTAATGCAGCCGCCGGGGTCCCTGAGGACCCCAGGAGGAAGTGTCACAGGGTCCCATGAGTGGAAACGACGCCTCCGCTGTCACCGTCAGGTGTCTTTACATCACTCTGACGCTGGCTGGCAGTGGAGGGGTTAATGTGAGGTGCAGACATGGCCGCCCTGGGTGAAATGTTCTGCGGGATTCCTGAAAATCTGGCTCCAAGCATTCAGATTGCGATTATAGTAAAGATGTGATAGTCTGCAGCCCCCAGAGCGCTGTAAGAGAGAGGCGAGATGTTCTGCACAGGTGTGGCGAATGCAGAATACCGTATCACGTGATCTTCTGCAGAACGCTGTTAATTGTGCAGGTGCGATGCTCTGCAGCACAATATATGGTGTGATATTATGCAGAACATGGTGAAGGTAAAGCACGCTGCAGAGCAGGATGTGGAGCAATGCTGTGCAGAGTACGGTAGCACAGGCAATGCTCTGCAGAACGCTGGGACAGGTGGCGCAAAACTCTGCAGAATACGGTATCACATGATCTTCCTCAGAACGTTGTGACATGTGGTGCAATGCTCTGCAGAATGCTGTATCATATCATCTGCCGCAGAATGTTGTGACATGGGGTGCAATGCTCTGCAGAATACTGTATCATGTGATTGCCACAGAGTGCCGTGACATCTGGTGCAATGCTCTGCAGAATTCTTTATCATATGATCTGCCGCAGAATGTTGTGACATGGGGTGCAATGCTCTGCAGAATACTGTATCATGTGATTGCCACAGAGTGCCGTGACATGTGGTGCAATGCTCTGAAGATACTGTATCATATGATCTGCCGCAGAATGTTGACATGTGGTGCAATGCTCTGCAGAATATATCATATGATCTGCCGCAGAATGCTGTGACGTGGTGCAATGCTCTGCAGAATATATCATATGATCTGCCGCAGAATACTGTGACATGTGGTGCAATACTCTGCAGAATACTGTATCATATGATCTGCCGCAGAGTGCCGTGACATGTGGTGCAATGCTCTGCAGGATACTGTAATGCGACAGTAAGATTGTGATATCTGCAGCACATTATATGGTGCACTATGGTGCAGAACCAGGTGAAGGTAGTAAATCAATGTGCAGAGCACAAAGTGGCTCAATGTTCTGCAGAATTCTGTAGCACATGCAATGCTCTGGAGAACGCTGGGACATGAGGTGCAATGCTCTGCCGAGTACTGTATCATATGATCTGCCGCAGAACAGTGACGTGGTGCAATGCTCTGCAGGATATTGTAATGCGAAGGTAAGATTGCAATACTCTGCAGTACAATATATGGTGAACTATTGTGCAAAACCAGATGCAGGTAAAGCAATCTGCAGGGCACCATGTGGCTCAATGTTCTGCCAAATTCTGTATCACATGCAATGCTCTGGAGAATGCTGTGACATGTGGCGCAATGTTCGGCAGGATACTGTAATGCGACAGTAAGGCTGTGATGCTCTGCAGCACTATATTTGGTGCGCTATTGTGCAGGACCAGGTGAAGATAAAGCAATCTGCAGCGCACCATACGGTGCAATGTTCTGCAGAAGGATCTATAAGTCACAGCCGCGATGCTCTGCAGAACAATGGTGCACAACATGGTGAAGGTAAAGCAATCTGCAGCGCACCATGTGGTGCAATCTTCCGCAGAATGATATGCAAGTCACAGCCGCGATGCTTTGCAGCACCTTGGTGCAGAACATGGTGAAGGTAAAGCAATCTGCAGCACGCCATGTGGTGCAATGTTCTTCAGAATGATCTATAAGTCACAGCCGCGATGCTCTGCAGAACCTTGGTGCAGAACATGGTGAGGGTAAAGCAATCTGCAGCGCACCATGTGGTGCAATGTTCCGCAGAATGATCTATAAGACACAGCCACGATGCTCTGCAGCGCAGTATAGGGTGTGATACATTGGAGAGACGCTCTGCAGGGCGATGGTGTAATCTGATGTAAACAGAGGAGCCTAAAGTCTGATGCAATGAGGAGGGCGGAGCTGGGGTGGGACAGGGGCGGAGCAGGAGGAGAGTGGGCGGGGCTTCTCCCAATATAAACTTCCAGACAAAGAAGAGACAAAAACAACCAAAATCCTGAAAGCAACAGAAGCACGAGGAGCAACTGCACCAAGACCTCACCCCAGAGACCTGTGACCGCCGCCATGACCACCTCATACGTGGAAGCCGAGAA
>JAODAL010062605.1:0-19670 GCA_025379985.1 Phyllomedusa bahiana | reverse complement strand
ATAGATAATTGATGGAAGTAGAATGAGATAGATGATTAAAAGATAGAAAAAAGATAGATAGATATAGATAGAAAATAATAATAGATAGAAGATAGATAGATGGGATGATAGATAGATAGATAGATAGAAGATAATGATAGATAGATAGATGATAGATGTTTGACAGATAGATAGATTGAGATAAAAGTTTAAAAATGAATGATAGATAGTAGATAGATAATAATAGTTTTAATAATATAGAAAAATTGATAGATAGATAGTAGAAGATAGATAGATATGAAAAAAGATAATAGAAGATAGATATGAGAAAAGAAGTAGGTAATAGATAAAGGGGGAAAAAATAGATAGTAAAATTATAGTAGATAGTAGATAGATAGATAGATAGATAAATAGATAGATATAGATAGATAAGATAAAATAAAAATTTTAATAAATAAAAATTTTTAATTTTTTAATAATATAATATAATAAAAATTTTTATTTTAAATATATTATTTTATATATTTTATATCCTATAATCAAAGTAAAAACAGTAGATGTACACAGCTAGGTTACATCTGTATAGATTTATCTTCCACTAAATGCTAGATGCCACATACAAACGTGTAAGGGAACATGTCTGGGGAACACCTGAGACAAATCTGGGTAACATCTTAGCTCATAGATATTCTCGCCTTTCCCTTCTCTTTTCAACTGGATTGATTTTTGTTTCCCAATCAGGTGACATTAAGTTATGGAATGTTTGAAAATAATAGACATTTGCGGAACATCTGGAGAATATCTGAGACTCATGTGGGAAACATCTAAGGAACATCTGAGACTCCTCTGGGGAACATCTGAGGCACATCTGGGAAACATTTGAAGCATATCTAGGGTAACATCTGAGGAACATCTGGGGAAGATCTGAGGCACATCTGCGACATGTCTGGAGAACATCTAGGAAGCATCTGAGGAACATCTGGGGAAGATCTGAGGCACATCTGCGACATGTCTGGAGAACATCTAGGAAGCATCTGAGGAACATCTGGGGAACATCTGAGGCACATCTGGGAAACATTTAAAGCATATCTAGGGGAACATCTGAGGGACATCTGGGGAACATCTGAGGCACATCTGCGACATGTCTGGAGAACAGCTAGGAAGCATCTGAGGGATACCTGGTGAACATCTGGGGCACATTTATGGAACATCTAGAGAACATCTGAGGCAAATCTGTGGCACATTTCTAGAATATATAGGGAATCCCAGGGATAAGGATTAGTTTACTTCTACCCCAACACTAACCCTGTGGTTCCCAGATGTTCCCCAGATATATATTTAGATGTCCCCTATGGTTAGGATTGGAGTTAGAATTTTTTTGTCAACTTTCACCAAAATTCATTTCTGGCCGACCCCAAATTGCTGACATTTTGATCAATCTTGATTTTGACTCGAATCCGAAGCACAACAGTACATCGCAGCAATTCTGCAATATTACAGCAGGTCACTGGGGACCAAAAGTCGCCATGTAACATTGAATGAAGTGCTCAGTCCGATTTGCTGCCGGTTCCTCTCATTTGCCTGCTGATAAGGCCGCATTGTTATAGTCCTATGTTTACTTTGCAAACAGGGTTTATCAGGTTTGTACTTTTTGCCACAATCATTTCATCGCGGCCGCTCACCTATCACGTTTCACGTCTTATCAAGATTCTTTTTTTTCCAGGGAAATTTTACCTGCTGCGGCTGAACGTGACACACTGGGTTAGGGCACTGATAGAGGAACTACCATCACCTTCCGTTTTTTTTGTTTGTTTGTTTCAAATTTTGATTTTTAATTTGCAAAACTTCTTTACAAACACAAGCTTTGTATTCTTGTTATATCAAAGTTCCTTTTTGCTTAGTCTCTTATTTTAATTGTGCCTTACGTTTCCTATTTCTGCACTGACTAGAAGGACACCAGAGAAGAAGCTGTGCTGGGCAAAAGATGATAGTACAAAACATGCTCAGTCCCTGTAATAGGGGCATTGTGGCTGAGCTCTGAAGTGAGTTTTAGACCAAAACCCTTTCATACATGTGGCCCTTTGATTCAAATGTGGTGTCCAGGAGGACTTCTGCATGGAACTCCCCATGTCAAACTGAATCCAGCCCACCATGTTATTTTATGTGGCCTGAAAGAGCTTACAGTAGACCCAGCCAGCAGGGATGGACAAGGTCCGGATGCAGATGACCCAGCTCTCCATTTTCTCAAGAGGAAACAGCCAGCACTTGGCAGAGTTGGCGGCTCCAGCACAGGGAGTGGGCGCCATCTTGGATTGGAAGCTCCATCACACATCTGTGCTCTGCTCCGCTCTGTTCTGCAACTCCCAGGTGGTGGCACAGCTCTAACAGTCCTAACCTGGCCCCCAAAGCACAGTCCAAGTTAGGAAGCACACTGCTAAAGAGGTGGAAGGGGCTGGATTTTATACAACCTCAAAGGTCATCTTGACCCGTTTCTGACCACCACATCGGTCTGAGAGCAACCATAATGCTGATGTGCCCTTAGTGAAAACCAGTTTGACACCCCTGGTCTAGAACATTCCCAAGGATTCACAGAATGGGAAATTACATCACATTATATCTCTAAATATAGTTACGAGGCTGCAAAAGGAAGTCTTACCATATAATCGCCATGTGAACCTGACCAGCCCATTATACAATAGCTAATGTCTGATAGCTGCTATAGCGCATTTATTTTTAGGATCTTGCTTAATTTAATTCAGTTTGTAATTGAAATCATTTAATTATAGATTGTGTTTGCAAATAGTCCTATTACATAGTTACTTAATGAGCGATAATGAACAACTGTGAGGCTGGAGAATTGATAATAAGGATACTAATAGGTTTAGCTTAAAGGGGAACTCCATCCATGTCATACTTCTATCTGAGTATTTGAACTATTCTAATTCCCAAACAGGAAAGTGTAGGGAGCGCTGCCGGTCAGAGATTTCCATAACTCACAAGCACTTCTTCAGCTGCGTCAAACACTTCAATGGTTCTGGGTCAGACATGGTATTACTGGTTCTTCTAGAGATTCCGATTTCTTGATGGATAAGAAAAAAGCATGGAAATCAATGGGGCTTTCCAGAATAAAGGAACTGCAGTGCTGGGTAATTGGCACAAAACCCTTTGATATTCAAACGTTAGTGCTCATGCAAAACACAGGACCATTGAGAACAATGCAGCTCAGAAGTGATTTGTAGGATATTTTAAGCAATGGAAACCATAAATAGTTCCAAAGGTCTTCATGCTTTTTACTGAGCTTGGAAAAAGCATGAAACAAGCAAAAGAAGCCTGGGAACCAGCAAGGATTACCTGAAAGCAGTGTGGGAACCTGGAGAGCACTAAGGAGCCATAGGAGATAATGAAGGATGCTGGAAAGCACTGGGGGACCCTGGAAACCAAGATGCGATGCTTGGAATTAGTGTGAGAACCACTGGGGGAACATGGGAGCCAATAAGAGAGACTGGGAACCAGCAAGAGAACCTAAGAACCATTGAGGTAAGCCAAGGACCACTGAGGGAAACTGAGAGCCACTTATAGAAGTTAGGAACTAGAAAAAGTATCTGGGAATCAGAATAGGAACCTGGAAACCAGCAAGAGATGCTGGGAATTAGCTTAAGAACCAGTAAGGGAAACTGTGAACCAGCAAGAGAACCTAAGAACCAACAAGACAACGCTAGGAACCACTGAGGGAACCTGAGGACCACTTATGGAGCTTAGCATCTGTGAATCAGAGCAGGAACCCAGAAACCACTGAGGAAACATGGGAACCAGTGAGAGAATCTGGAAACCAGCATATAAACATGGGAACCAGTGAGAGAATCTGGAAACCAGCATATAAACATGGGAACCAGTGAGAGAATCTGGATACCAGCATATAAATTTGGGAACCAGTGAGAGAATCTGGAAACCAGCATATAAACTTGGGAACCAATGAGGAATACTCGTGGGAACCTGGAAAGCACTAAGGAACTTTGGGAAATTATGAGGGATGCTAGAAACCACTGAGGGACACTGGAAACCAGCAAGAGATGCTGGGAATTAGTGTGAGAACCATTTTCCACTTTGGGATAGTTAGGTAAACTGGGAACCAATAAGAAACATGGGAATCAGCAGGAAAACCTGGGAACCAGCAAGAAAAACTGGTAAAGAGAAAAAGAACCTAGGAACCAGCAAGAGAATCTAGGAACCATTGAGCAAAGCCATGGCCAACTTAGGGAATCAGTGAGCCACCTATAGAACTAAGGAACTATCGAACACACCTGGGAATCAGAATAGGAACCTGAAAACCACCAAGAGATGCTGGGAATTAGTTTGAGAACAATTGTGGGAAAATAAGAACCTAGGAACCACTAAGGGAATCTGGGAACCACCTAGAAATCAGAGAAAAGGTAACTGGAAGTCAGAGTAGGAACATGGGAACCTCTGAGGAACCCTGGAAACAATCCAGAGATGCTGTAAACCATTGTGAGAAAATAGGAACCAGCAAGAGAACCTAGGAACCACAAAGGGAACCTGAGAACCTCTGAGGGAATCTGGGAACCACCAAGAGAATTTAGGACCTAGAAATCAGAGAAAAGGTAACTGGAAGTCAGAGTAGGAACATGGGAACCTCTGAGGAACCCTGGAAACAATCCAGAGATGCTGTAAACCAGTGTGAGAAAATAGGAACCAGCAAGAGAACCTAGGAACCACAAAGGGAACCTGAGAACCACTGAGGGAATCTGGGAACCACCAAGAGAATTTAGGACCTAGAAATCAGAGAAAAGGTAACTGGAAGTCAGAGTAGGAAAATGGGAACCTCTGAGGAACCCTGGAAATAATCCCGAGATGCTGTAAATCAGTATGAGAACCTTTGTAAGAACATAGGAACCAGCAAGGGAACCTGAGAACCACTGAGGGACTCTGGGGACTGCTGATGGAACTTAGGAAATAGCAAAGATACCTCAGAATCAGAGTAGGAAACTAGAAACCAGTAAGAAACCTGGGAACCAGTGAAACAGCAAAGAAACTTTGTAACTAGTAACAGAACCCAAGAACCAGTAAGGGAAACTGGGAAACAGCAGAAGAACCCAGGAACAACTGAGATAACCTTGGAATCAGTGTGGTAATCTGTAACATGTGAACCATTTAAGGAACATGGGAACTAAAGACAATCATTGAGGGACCAGTTTAGGACGCTGAGGACCTGGCAACTACCAAGGGACCCTTGAAGCTAGTATTCGAACATGGAAACCACTGAATAAACTTGGGAGCTAGCAAGGAAAACTGAAGACCACTCAGGGGACCTGGAAACCAGGAGAGGAGCTAAGAAACAAACATGTGAACCTGGAATCTTAAAACCACTCAGAAAACCTGGGAACCTCTGAGGAAACCTGGGAAAAAGTTATCAATGCTGCGATCCAATAAAGCCACTGTTAATGTTATTTTATGCTTGTATGGTATGTCAGAAATAAAATACACATATTAACCTCCATGGCTCTATCTTTATAAAACTTCTGGTGTCTCCAGATTTTTTTTTTAAAAATGCTGTGTTTTTCCAGATATAGTGCCCCCATCTGTCCACAGGTTTTGTCTGGCATTGCAGCTCAGCTCCATTGGGGTTGAACGTCAATACCACAAATAACCTGAGAACAGGTGGGAGGCGCTGTTTTTGGAAGAAAGAAGCCTTGGTCTTTCTAATTCTGTTAAAGGGGTTGTCTCACTACAATGATTCATCTTACCTCAGTCCTGTTTTCTCAGTTTCATTTTTTAATTCAGGTGTGGGTTTACTGGCTACTACTGGCCTGCAGTAACGAACTGCTGAGGACACTAGGTCTGTAACTATAGCAACCAGTGCTGGCAGCCTATCAGGAGAGATAGAACAGGTCTGTAGCTATAGCAACCAGTGCTGGCAGCCTATCAGGAGAGATAGGACGGGTCTGTAGCTATAGAAACCCAGTGCGGGCGCCTATCGGAGAGATAGAACAGGTCGTAGCTAAGCAACCACGCTTCCAGCCTATCAGGAGGATAGAACGGGTTGTAGCTTAGCCCCGTGGGACCCATCGGGAGAGATAGAACAGGTCTGAGCTATGAACCCCGTGTTGGCGTATCAGGAAAAAAGAACAGGTCTGTACTATAGCGACCAAGCTGGCCCCCATCGGGAGAGATCAAAAAGGTCTGAGTATAGCAACCAGTGCTGGCCCCTTTTGGAGAGAGAGAACAGGTTGTAGTATAGCGCCAGCACGGACCTATCAGGAGAGAGAGAACGGGTCTGTAGCTATAGGAACACTGGCGCCTTAGGAAAAACTGAAAAAGGTTGTAGTATAGCAACCAGTGCGGCAGACTATCAGGAAGAGGGGACAGGTCTGCACTATAGCAACCATTGCGGGCAGCCTTCAGGAGAGTGAAAGGTCTGTACTATAGCAACCAGCGCTGGCAGCCTATCAGGAAAATCCAACAGGTTGTAGCTATAGAAACCCTGGGAGCTGATGCACCCATACAAGAGGGGAGATTGGGAAAATGGGTAGGACACGGGTAAGGGACACAATTGCAAAGTAAATGTTTTAGCAAGATCTTTAACATCTAAAAAGCAGCAATTCTTGTAGTGAGACATTTATTTTTGTTGAAACCCTTTTTTGTCCCCCTGTCTAATAAGAAGATTAATCCCGACCTACCCCGAGAAAACACAATGTACGCTTCTATATGCTCCCGGGGCCAATTTCATAGATAGTTGTTGGATTTGATGCAAATGTGGGTCTGGGGGGGGGGGGGGGGGGGGGGCCATCAATTTTGGGATCACATATGGTTCCCGGAGGGGGGTTTAGCTGCGCTTTCCCTGGTCCCCCCAGTTAATTTTTATATGCTAATTATTTATCTGGGGGAAGTGAATGACATGTGATGATGGAGGGCAGAGAGTTAATTGGATGAGGTGAGGCAATTGCATGAAAGGTACAGCTCAAAAAATCTCGGCCTGACACAATCAGCCTGGCATGAGGAAACAGGGAAGTGGCGTCAATTGCTCTTCTATGAATTGTGAAGCATTGATTAATTCCTGGAGCTCAGCGTTAGCAAACGTCTTCAAGGGAAACTCTGGAAACCTTGAGCTGCCCAATATAATTAACTATCTGTCCCCCGTCGTGGTAGTGGGCGGTAACTTGGCAGACAAATCAGGTTGTACCAGTTCTTGTGGTCTGATACATACAGTGCATGTTATAGTTCTTGTTCCATCAGGCACATCTTTTCCCTATGTCTGCTTCCAGCATGAGACATAGAGGCCACACAACGGCGCCCATCAATACAAAACTCAATGGAGGCCCTGCTTAAAAGGGAAACCCGTACATAATTTATGCCCCCTTGCTGAGGGCAGACAAACCAGTGTCAACTGCTGTTTCCAGGCCGTGTCCCCTTTTTCTGTACAATGCTTTAGTTTTTTGAGCTTTATCCTCAAATCTTATTCATGAGTGGTATTAGCCCCGCCCACCAAATGCTACCCCCCCCACTGACAGTTATTACGTGTTTTATCTATTAAAGTAAAGGTTTATCGTCAGGGGGGGCGGGGCTAGCCCCAGGTGGGGGGGGGTTTTAAAAAAAGATCTTTGAATGACTCTTTTTTGGCTGAAAACTGCAGATTTGGCATTAAATCCTCCAAAAACTGCAGCATCTTACGAAAAAGGGGGAAGCGCGGGAAAAAACAGCGGTCTGCACTAGCTTGTGTCCCCCTCGCCGGGGGGCAAAAACTAGGTGACAGGTTCTCTTTAACCCTGTCACTGCCAGTAATGTACAATGACCATGGAGAGCCACAGCCAAAGACTTTTCTTATAACCTCGGGTTATATTTCTGCATTTTCATTTATTGGAAATCCACACCTGGCCCAGGCTGCTCTGCCTCTATGCCACTCATGGGCTGCATTGGCCACTTAGTATGGCTGCTGTGTCCCCCCTCTTATGGCAAAACGTCATGTTTTCTGTGAGCCCAACAAGGCGCAAATTCATGCAGATGAACGCCCATCACCGAAGACAGAAAAACCCAGGTAGGGCTTTAAAAGTAAAGTGACCTCCTTATCTGGGCAAGGTTTTAGCTCATGTCTGAGCCTTTGTCACAATTTGCAATCTTTTTACCAACTCACCTGCTCATCTTTAAAACCTCTGCCCAGCACCTGTTAGAGTCTCCAGGTATCCTAGTGACCCACTTGTCTTAAGACCTTATTGTGCAGCATCTACTAGTCACCAGCTCATCTCAAAACCTTGCTGTGCAGCACCTCTTAAAATCCCTAAATTTTGAGTCACCTCTCTCTAAAGCCCTTTCCTGTGCAACACATTTTGGGGTCTCTTTTCCCTTTTTCACCTTTTCATCTAAAGATTTTGGGAGTCTCCAATCATTCAGTCCCCTCTCTCTCAACCCCTTCCCCTGTGCAGCACCTCTTGGGGGTCCCCGGTTTCCCTTCACCCCCTCATTTAAAGGATTGCTCATACATCTTTCCTTCACCTCAGCCCCTGTTTTTTGGGTTTTCATTTTTGAATTCAGGGGGGTGTTTCTGGCTTTACTGGCTATTATGGTCTGCATGAAGTCACTGAGGGATTGGGTCTGTAGCTATAGCGCCCAGCGCTGAAAGCCTATCAGGAAGATGGGCGGTCGTAGCTATACGACCAGCGCTGACAGCCATGGGGGAAGATAGGCAGGTCTGAGTATAGCGACCAGCGCGGCAGCCTATCAGGAGGATTAAACGGGTCTGTAGTTAGCGCCCTGAGGAGCTGATGCAGCCCATCCAAAGGGGATCTCTAGAATTTTGGGTGGGACACTGTTAATGGACACATACTGCAAAGTGCTTGTTTTTGCAAGATCTTTAACATAAAAAGTAATCCTTTATGAAGCCCCCTTTTAAACCTTGGCAGCTTAATTTTTGGGAACCCAATCTCTCAGTCACTGTCATTTCAAAACCTTCCCGTGCAGCACCTCTTTTGGGCCCAAAAGGTCTCCCAGTCACCCTCACTAGGACCTTGTTTACAGACCTTTGGTAGGTTCTCATGACCTGCGGGGTCTGTGGGGCTTTGCTCAGGGGTGCTGTACACGGTTACACGAATCTACATCGCTCGATACAAAGTTGCAATTACACGGAAAACAAAAAAAAAAGTGCAACAAAAAAACTTTCAAATGGAAACACACAATTTTAAGCAAGTGACCCCCTACAGCAAGCAACACGGCTAATTCGCATCTTCCTCTTCCCGGGGGGGTGTCCGTCATTTACAAAATCTCTTTTCACGAGTCTTTTTGATGGTTCTTCTGTGGAAAACCGACGCCCTCCGCAAGTTGACTTAAGTCAGTGAGGCTTGGGCAGAGCAGCAGAGGAGTTAACCTGCAGACAGTGATCCCGGAGGAGATGCTGGGGCCCCCCCCCTCCGGGAACAGGGGGTCTGGCTGCAGCTTGCAGTTTTTCGGTTTGGTTCTCTCTGGGGTGTGAAGTTTTGCTTGAATCGCTCTACCGGATAATCAAAAAAACTGGAGACAGGACGGAGCTATACGCAAGGACCTGCGATGGAGACAGCCTCGACCTCCAAACCCCCTCCAAGGAGTTTGGGGATGTGGGGTCTGTTTAGATCAATTCTACATTTACAATTGTGATTTCAGTGCCAGACAGATGAGCAGAGCGAGTGTGTCCTGTGTGCAGGAAAGTGGTTGTTACCTGTTCCCGACCCCATAGAAACCACAAAGGGGGTCAACAAACGCATCTCGCGGTTCTGTGTTATTTGATAAAATCCATGGGATGTCCATAGGAATGCAGGGGAACCTAAAAAGTATAAGATTGATGCTGACTATAGGGTAACTGATCCCCTACTGAAATCATCCAAAAGATCTGGCAGCTCCCCTGTACATTATAATATAATTGGTTGGCTTCCCTAAATTAATTTTATACACACACGCGATAGGTAGAAGATAGATAGATAGAAGATAGATAGAAGATAATGATTGATAGATGATGATAGATATAGGGTAGTAGAAGATAGTTTGGGGTAGTAGATATGAATAGATAGATAGATAGAAGATAGATAGGTAGATAGATATGAGATAAAAGATAGATATAGGAAAAGATAGATAGATAGTGATAGTAGATAGATAGATAGATAGATAGATAGTAATAGATAGGGATAGACGAATGAAAGCTAGATAGATAATACAGTAGATTTAATTGATAGATAGTAGATAGATAGAAGATAGTAGATATGAGATAGTAGATAGATTATAGATAATAAATTTGAGATAGATATTGAATAAAGGGGAAGAGAAATAGTAAATATTAAGTAAATGATTTGAAGATCAAACTAGCATGAGATAGTTGCAAATATAGCTATGAATAATAGATGGATGGATGGGTAGTGGATAAATAGATAGATAGATAGTTAGATAGATAGGAAGGAAGGAGATAGATAGATAGATAGAATTAGATTGGTGGACAGGTATGGAAGATAGATAGGGAGAGTCTGTTGATAGATAGATAGATAGATTGTTAGATAATAGATAGATAGATAAAAAGATAGATATGTGATAGATTGATAGATGAATAGATAGATAGATTGATAGATAGATACATAGATACATAGTAGAAAATATAGGTTAGACAGAATGATTAGATAGTTAGATAGATAGATAGCTTGATAGTTAGTAGATAGATATAGGATAGACAAGAATGATAGCTAGTCTAGATAGATAACAGTAGATAGATAGATAGATTGATAGATAGTATAGATAGATAGATAGATAGATAGATAGATATATAGATATTGATTATGAAGAGAATAAGAATAGATAAATATTAAGTAAATAGATATATGATAGATGCAACATAGCTATGAGATAGATAGATGGATGCGATGGATGGATGATGATAGATAGGAGACAGGATGGATAGATAGATAGATAGATAGGATAGGAGATAGATAGATAGTTTGATAAATTAATAGATAGTATATGAGGATAGATTACTGATTCGAACAAGTGCTTTCCAGTCTAAACTATTTAAAGCTTATAGAGCGCTTATGAATGGGAGAATATACTAGGGTCACACCTGAATTTAGACATTTATGAAATTGCCTTTTAATTACTCACCTGCTGCTCAACATTTGTTCACCGTATTGTTTATTTACTTGTAGTTGAGCAGAGGTGCAAGAATCCGAAAATTGGAATAAGACAGTAAATGCTGCTGAATGGAGATGTGTGCACAGTCCACTCAGACCTCACTTCTGCTCCTTACTGGGCACCATACTTTATTTTTGTGTAATGTGGTTGATTTACCATTACGGTGCGACATTGTAGTTGTTATAGCGCACATTGGTTGCTACTTAGCTCTCTCATGAAGTACAACTACTGTTCTCTAGGCACATTAGGCTTTACTGTTCATTTCTCACCCGCTGAGCATGTTTTATTTAACTTAAAAGTCATGAACCACAAAAGCTCAGGAGCAAATATTTATAAATGACGGGACAAAACTTTTCAGCAAATGTGTGAGTCTGGAGCCATATTTGTAGGGCCCATAACCATGAGTGTCAAGAGATTTGCACGAGGCCAAAAGAGATGTCTAAAGATAAAACTAAGTTTCTTAAAGGAATTTTGCCACAAGTAAAAATTGATGTG
This sequence comes from Phyllomedusa bahiana, assembly GCA_025379985.1. Classification (NCBI taxonomy): domain Eukaryota; kingdom Metazoa; phylum Chordata; class Amphibia; order Anura; family Hylidae; genus Phyllomedusa; species Phyllomedusa bahiana. The sequence continues at coordinate 8,045 of JAODAL010062605.1, read as the reverse complement.
GAAACTTGCTCGTTAAATAATAAAACCATTCTTCACCATTCATCATTATTACAAATTCTTGCATCATTTGGCTTTAGCTGCTCCGTTAGTGATCCTTAAGTGTACAAGTTCCGTCTCCAGGGATATGTCCACAGTGTCGAGAGTCCTCATTCCTGGCCGCACATGCTCAGAGATATCTCTTCACTCTCAGGCGAGTATCTGTCAGTATCTTCCTGTTTAGTAATACACACACTCACTGCTGAGCGAGTGTTCTATCCCTCAGGTGTGTCATCTTCTCCATCCTCTGTGCTCATTAGTAATCCCATATACATCACTGCTGTGAGCGAGTGTTCAGGCCCCAGGTGCTGTCATTATACTCCATCCTCTGTGCTCCTTAGTATTCCCATTACACTCACTGCTGAGGCGTTGTGTTCAACCCCACAGGTGCTGTCATTCTCTGTGCTCCTTAGTAATCCCTTACACTCACTGTGCTGAGCAAGTGTTTCAACCCCAGTGCTGTCATTCTTACTCCCATCTCTGTATCCTTAGTAATCACACCACAACTCACTTGCTGAGCGAGTGTTCAACCCCAGGGTTGCTGGTCATTCTACTCCCGTCCTCTGGTGCTCCTTAGTAATTAGTCAAACAATGGAAATAGATAAAAAAGGAAACAAAAAACCTCCAATCAGGTATGTGCATTGAAAAAAAAAAATAATCTGTTGGGTTTCTGCAGGATTTGAAACTAGAACCATATGTTGGAAGGCTGAAGTGATATATCGCTCAGCTACATTTTGCTATTCAATGCTCTTTACATAAACAACTCCATTGTGGGGGAGCAAGGTGATGTCAAGTCTGCTGGGTCAAGATGACATACAGTTCAAAGTAAAATTATACACACCCCCTTCTGAACATACTGAATGCTGAAACAGGACAAACTGGCATGGAATGCCTTTGTGGACAAAACCCAATTAAAGAGGACCTGTGACCCCTCCTGGAAGGTCTGTTAGTAAATCTTTGTTTTATGTTTACTGTGAAATAATTCTGGGCATATTCTCTAATAAATGTTTCTGAATTTATTACTGAAATCAAGTCAGTGGGTGTGTCCATTACAGGTATTCCAGTTATACAGGAGGGCGTGTTTGGTTTGACCCAGATAGTAAGAAAAAATCGGTTCAAGACGTCTGAAACCCAAATTTTTAGGCCAACCCTATCCCTATCCCTCACCTTATCCCTTGCACTAACCATAACTCTGATCTTAAAGGGGTTGTCTCACTACAGGGATCGCTGCTTTTTATGTTAAAGATGTTGCAAAAAAAAAGTCACTTTGCAAAATGTGTCCATTAAAGGTCCCACCTATTCCTAATAACCCCCTTTATGGGCTGCATAGCTCCCCAGGGCACTAAGTACAGACTGTTCAAATCTCCGATGGCTGTCACACTGGTTGCTATAGTACAGACCTGACCCCAATCTCATTATGGGCTGCCACATTGATTGCTATAGCAAAAAATTTCCATCTCTCCTGATAGGCTGCCAGCACTGGTCGCATACCCAAGCCTGTTCCATCTCCCTGATGGCTGCCAGCACTGGTCGCTATAGTTTAAAAACCGTTCAATCCTCCTGATGGTTTCCAGCACGGGTTTTTGCTTAGCTACAGACCTGTTTGATCTATCCTGATGGGCTCCCCAGCAGATTGCTAAGCACAACCTGGCTTCTACTTAAACCTAAAGAAGCCAGTAAACACGCCCCTGAATTTTCAAAATAACAAACAGGCGGGGTGAGAGGAATCAGTTAGTGAAAAACCCCTTTAAATTAGGGTTAAGAACTGGTTTTAATGGCATTTTAAGGGTTAATTCTCTTTAGTTTTGCTCCAGGTCTTGGATCAAGCCCACTTTGGTGTCACTTCTGGTGCGACATCACCTCTGTTGTGGCAAGCAGAAGTTATGTCAGTCATTGTGTGTCTTGTCCAACATTGCTTCTAGCTTCCAAAACATAGGGAATGGGGACCATCTCATCTTGCTATTGGGTCACGTAATTTTTTCCCCCACCCTGACTTTGCTGAAACTGACCCTGTTCAATACAAAACAGAGATTCAAAAAATTCTGAAATTCATGTCAATTTGCCAACTTATATCCTTCATATCATTTGTATTAAAAAAAAAATTTAGTGATGAAATTATAAAAAGACTAGAATAAAAAAAAAAACACACCACAGAAAATCTCAGAGCCTCAGTATACAACCAGTAGCCAAGACTCACACTTCCTGGTCACTGTGAGGGGTTCTATGCATTTTTTTATTAATCGGCTGTTCTAGCTTTTTTTTGTTAAGTGAGTACTGATGGAGGTTTATTCTGTGGACAAAGCAAAAACTCTAAGGCAAAAATTGTCATTAACTTAGAAAAACAAACCCTGCACTGGAGAAAAGTCTCAGCAAGAGTTCCCCAATCATGGTCAAAAGGGCAGTTGGAGCAAGAGAAGGAGAGAAAGCAAGGGGAGGTGCGTTAACCTAGAGAACCTTGTGTACATTTGCATAAAAGGGGCAAGTATGAACGGGGCTGTCCAGATTTTGGTTCTTTACACCCTGAATAGTCGCTTCCCTTTCTACATTTTTAAATCACCCCTTGCCATCCGGGGGGCATTACATTATGCTTGCATGCTTTGTAATGGGGCCCGACTCGGGAGTCGTGCGGGAGGTGGGGAGTAGAACTGTACAAAGCTACATATTTTACTTCACTATTTAAATTTTCTGGGGCATTACAGCGGAACAGGTAAGCACTTTCAAAGTGGTTTCTAAGCCAAGCTGTCGTCCCAACCAGAATGTACCAAATTTTTTGCCCCGCGTAAAATGGGTTCTATTTTTCAGGGCTTTCCAGCCATTTTTGGGGCGCATGAAACTTGGCATGTTAACGGAAAATTTCATCTGTCCCCCAAAAAACTCCTTTTCCTTTTAAAAAAAGCAAAATAAAAATGGCAATGTTTTTGGCAATAGCCTTCATTTACCTTTCCCTACATGTCAATAGCCAATCACAGTGGTGAGAAAACCTCTTTAAGTGGTCACCACACAGGTCCGTAATTTTCTACTTTTGTACATTGTCATTCTCTGTCTTACGTACAGCAAAGGGGCCGTTATTTTTGTTTTTTTAATCATGTATTAATTGTTTTTTGTGGGGAACATTTTTGAACGGGCGGGGGGGCAGTATTCTGGTGTAATTTGCACCAACAAAAATGCGCCATATAATTTTTTGGGATCTGGGAAAAAAGGTTTGGGGCACACCCACATCCTCGACAGTTTTGTCCGAGCCAAACCTTATATATTACATAAGAATAGACACATTTATGAATCTGGCTCGACAGAATGTGGCGCACAAGTGTCAGACTAATTATTGCCAATTTCATAGTGGTGAACCTGAGACAAATTTTGGTGCAGAGACTTTTGCACCACTTCTTGGCGCATTACTTAATCTCACAACGGCACACAGTGATAAAGGGCTGTGAGACACATTCATACAGACTAATGAGTGCTGCACTAACCTACTGAGTGCATACATGTCCTCTGTGTATCTAGTTGGGGAATGGGTCCTGGTTTATTATCTGCATGATATAAATATACAGTATGTTAGGATATTTTAATGTGCAGGGGCGGTTCCTGAATTCCGACGGGTGGTTTTTTACCTTCCGTGTTTTTTTTAATGAAATCATGTAATTCCAATAAATGTTGCCCTTTATAAATTTTGGGTAAATCCTTCTGTCGTTGAATTTGTTGATGTAGAATAAAAAGTAGAAGCAGTGACCTTTCTGCCCCAGCAAAAAAAGAAATGCTTTGACATTTATATCTAGATTTTCAAATATCATTATGAGGTTTGCTCATAACAAGATTGTTCAAATATCTCGCTAACTTGGAAGGGATGCCATCATTAGCGACCCACAATCCTAAATAAGGCACAATCATATCACAGTTCCACAAAATTTACAGTAAAGAGCTTATTTATATTATAACCATTTCCTTGAATTAAAGGAAGTAAAATCTAACATATTAACACTGTTTGCTCATTACATTACAGAATGCTACACTGTGGCACATTACATTGTGGTAATTACATTATAGCATATTATACTGTTGCACATTGCATTGTAGTAGATTATATTATAGCATATTTCATTATAGCACATTATAGAATACTATACTGTTGTTAATTGCATTGTCATATATTATATTATATTATAGCATACTACACTGTAGCACATTATATTATAGCATACTACATTGTTGTGCATTACATTGTAGCACATTATATTATAGCACATTATATTATAACATACTACACGCTTGTGCATTACATTGTAGCACCTTATATTATAAACACATTACATATAGGGACATTAAATTATAAAATAACTACACTATTGTACATTACATTGGGTAAAATTTACATTAAGCCTACTATTTCTGTTGTACATTACATTGTAGCACATTAAGTTAAAAGTACAAATTTCATTATAGCAAAACTACACTGTAGCACAATACATTGTAGCACATTATATACCATATTATATAGTTGTTCATTACAATTGTGCACACTATATTATATGCAATACAATTTTAGCATACTACAACTGTAGCAATATATTGTAGCACATTATGTTACACATACTATACCGTTGTTCTTTACATTGTATAACATATTTTAAATTTTAAAGTCATTACTTAAGATACATACTGTACAAAATACATTGTAGCCATTATGTTACACAACTATACTGTTGAGTTTTGCATTGTTTTATTATATTAATTGTAGCAACTGTATGTAGCACTTTCATTATCAACATTACTCTATACAACATTACTTATGCATAAAACCGGGCACATTACTTTGTAGCACATTACATTATAGCAAACCATACTGCACATTACTTTGGTGCAGGAGTCTTTAACTGTACACAATCACAAGTTAAGTGGGGGAATTGTTTTAAACGATGGGAATTCGTTTAGAATTTCAGGAAAATTTCGGTTCGGGGGGGAAAGCAATTTTGGGGACCGGGGAACGAAGTGTTCTTTTGATTGAAAAAAGGGCTGCGAGCACATGGCGCTACATGGGAAAGCACTCTGGGGAGGAAAAAGGGGCATGCCTCATGCAGGGGGCGAGGTGAAGCCACAAGACTGGGGGGGATTCTGTGTGTCCCGCATAATAAGGTCCGGCGCGCGCGGCGCTCACCCCCCTCTCACTGTCGAAAAGGGAGGGGCTGCTGGGGGTGTGCGCTTTCTGAAAACTGTTTTTTTTCACGATTTCTGTGGGGGGTCTCAGTTTGTCTCAGAGACTGTTCCTTAAAAAGTTCTATTTCTGTTTTTTTTTTGGGTTTTGGATCTAAATCCAGTGTGCGTCCACTGCGCTGCAATATACTTTCAAACCAAAGGGGGATCTAAGCCGTTTCCCTGTTTTATTCTTTAAAAAACCGCGTTTTTTAAAATACAAATACATTTCCAATTTTTGGCGCTCATTTTTTTGCGCAATTTAAAACCAGGGTTAATTTAAGCGTTGTTTTTTGCTGGGGTGACTCCAAGAACCGTCATTTTAAAACCCCCAAACAATATATTTTTTTCCTGTACATAATTCAAAAAGGGGGGGGAAATTTAAAATTTTATCCTTGTTGTGTGGCGAAAAAAACACCCTTTGTAACACGCTACAAAAGCTACTATTTTGGGGTCCCTAATTTTTTTGCACAGTTAACCCAAAGGGGGAAACTAAGTATTTTTTCTGCAGTTGACTAGTAAAAAAACTTTGTTTTTCACCGCCACAGAAGAAATTTTGTAGCTAATTCAAATCCAAAGGTTAAAATTAAGTTTTTACTTCTAAAATACATAATTTTTTTAAAGGGCCATACTTTTAAAATTTTTCCGGCCCATTTTGTGGAGCGCAATTTATATCCAAGGGTTACCCAAGCTTGTTATTTGGGTTCATTGGGTAAAAACAGGGGTGTATATTTATCATTACAGATATTTCATCAAACAGTGTCTGTAATTTTTAGAAAAAACAGTATGTCAACGAGAGGGGGCAGCTCTTCACCTGCAGTGGCAGAGGCCAAACTTTCCGGGCCCAGGTCGCAGCACAGAAAGGGGACGTCGCAGCAGGGGCCCCGGGTAGGCCACACTGCCGCTGTCACTAGCAGCAGTGTGTTGTTTAGCAACCCAAGGGTTCTTGTTTGGGTTTACTAGGTCATCCACTTCCTCCCGATACATTGACAACCCCAGCCAAGAGTCGGTGGGGAAAGCAGAAAACAACCCCTTTGTTGGCATGGCCGGGACGGGTCAGCGGCCCTCAAACCCGTCCCAGCCCGCCCCTGTCCCCTCCCGTTCCCCCAGCCAGAATCTACTATGTGGTCTGGGGTCAGGCCCCTAATAGCAGGATGAAAAAATTTGAGGAGGGCAGTCACACTACTTGGCACCCAAGAAAGGGGGCCCAAAATCCCCTGCTTCTTGGGCGTAGGCGGCCCAAAGAAATAAAATGTGGAGGGGGCTTTGGGAGGTCATGTTGTGAGGGGTTAATTTTGTATCCCAAAACCTGGATGGGGGACACCCAGTGACGATGAAAAAACAAAGAGTAGGGATGTCCCCGGGCCGAAATTTGGGGCCCCCGGGTGGGGCAAGGTTTTCATAAACCGCAGGAGAAGGGGGGCGTAAAGGCTTGCGGAAGGAAAGCGGCGCAGCCAGCAAGTGGTCGGGGGCCGTGGGGTCAGCGGGAAGCAGCAGGTGGGGGGTGGGGGACCCAAAGGGGCCCACGGGGAAAAAAATCCCCGCTGGTCCAAGAAAGAGGGGCCCACAGGGGCTCACGGGGGCAGCGGCGGAAAGAAAATTCACTCAGTGGGGAAAGGTTTGGCGGAAAAATCCGATACTGGGCGGTGTGGCATTTTCTTTGCTAAGAAAACCGGAGGAGCCAATAGGGGTTATATGTAGAATCTGTGAGCAGAAAGGGGAAGTGTGGCCAGGGAGCTAACGTTGGCACCAGGGCCCTTGCGTCAAAAACATGCAGCGTCCCATCCGGTGGCCTGGGAGAAATGGCTGAGGTGGGGGTGGTCCATCCCCGCTGCCGCAAACAACAGCAACAAGGGAGCGGCCCCTTTGGGACGCATGCCATTGCAGCCAGTCCCAAGGCTTCAAAACCCCTGTGAAGGGAGCTGTTTCTCCCCCTTAAAAATCCCTCCCCCGTTCCCTTTTTTTTCCCGCCCTCCACTCTTTGGGGCCAGCAGTCGTTCAGCAGGCGATTGCAAAGAGACAACATATGCGTCCAAAACCCTCCCCAAGGTTGCAGCAGCGGACCATGCTCCTTTCCAAGTTGTTTTGGGAATGCAGTCCCTCCCCTTTTCCCAAAAGGTGGATCTGACCCTTCAGAGAACTAATGGCTTGTGCCAAGCCATAATTTCTTTTCCAAAAAGGAGTACCAGCACTTCATAAATATGTAGAACAGAAAAAGGGGGGCCAGTCCTTGAGCTTTTCGGTTTTTTTCCAAGGTGCCGGGGTGCGGGCGCTGGAGCGTAACTATGGTCAGGACCAGTAAATGTCCCTTTAAAAGGGCCCCCTGGGTGAATTTGTTCGGCCCCGGGACCAACAACTTGGACAGAGGCCGCTTTTTTCCTCAACGTTGTCAAAATGCCCGCTCCCGCCCAATTTTCCGCCTCCTCCTCCCTTCCCCACACCCCCACCATCTCAGCCCCCACAAAATTGGGCCCCCTCATACCACATGTGTAAAGGGGACGCGGTGTCACGCAGTTTTTACCCCTGAAATTGCCCCGGCGAACGAAGGGCCCCACAGGGGGAACTGTCCGCGTTTAGGGAGCAAGAAATCGATTGGGGGCTTTCCCCCCGCCAAATGCAAAAAAGGAACCATGGTGACGGACAATGGGAGGAACATGGTGTCCGCGCTGCAAAACCCAGGAGGGATGGTCCATGCGCCCTGCAAGGCGCAAAGGTTAAATCTGGTTTTTTGAAAAGGTTCCTTTAAGTCTTCCCCCCGATTTCAGAAGATTCTGAAAATGGCCGGAAACTGTGCATGCCTTTAAACCATTTACAAAGCCAGG